>PVJO010003726.1:0-48189 GCA_004026905.1 Hystrix cristata | reverse complement strand
AAAGCCCTAATTAAGTTTTGTAATGCATTTCCTGATAACATGTAATTTTGCCCAGAGATTATTTATGGACCAAAAAGAGGGACAAAGAACAGATTTTCTTAAGTTTTATTCTTTTCTTTTCTTTTCCTTTGTATTTCTCTTCCACATTCTCTATTACCTAGTGAACAGCAGTGATAAAACAGATAAAGTGAGATGGTGTACTGGACATAAGGTTTTCATTGGCTTTTCTATCAAAGGAGTAATGATATTAGAGCTACTTCTAATTCTTTAAAGGTGGATGACTAGATAAAAGCAAGGGATTCTCAAGAAATCATGATTGGAAGTGATTTTTAAATATTCTCTATTTTGAAGTGGCTGTATCAATGTTTTTGCTCCCTCGCTGATTATGATCTGGTGTGTAAAGTGGTAACGTCTGTCATAGATAGCTGCAGGGATATAGACCAGAGTGGTTTGTTGCTCTACTCAACCTGCGGCAGAACTGCCTCAACTTCTATGCATTTTAAGGCCTTTCTTTTGCAATATATTTGTTTTTCTTAATTTGTCGTTAGAGATATTGCTTATTCACTGCACATTATCTCAACCCAAATTATTATTAAGACTGTTCTACGTCTTTATCACGAACAATTTACTTCTATAAAGACCAACTTCATATGCTGGGTGCAGTGGTGCATGTCTATGACCTCAGCACTTTGGGAGGCTGAGGTAGGAGGATTGCAAATTTGAGTCCCACCTAGGGAACTTAGTGGGGACCTGTCCCAAAATTTTAAAAATAAATTAATAAAAAGGGACCCAGGCAGTGTGAAAGCCATGGGTTCAAGCCCCAGGATCATACCAAAAAAAAAAAAAAAAAAAAAAAAAACCTTCGTAAATAAACTATATATAAAATCTCTTGACATATACAAATATATTTCTTCTGTGTTGTTATCAAAAGCACAACACATCTAAGCATGCCGTGTGGGGAGGGGCATGATTATAAGTCTCTCTAGAGCGAAGGCTAGAGTAAAGGTGTCTTAGTTTGGACTGCTATAGACTGGGTGGCTCAAACAATCAATGTCTATTTTCCATAGTTCTGAGACGTTCAAGATCCAGATGTCAGCAGATCTCATGTCTGCCTCCTGAGGGCTCTGTTCCTGGTTTGCAGCCTGCCACCTTCTTGTTGTGGCTTCGCATAGCTGAGTGAGCTGTTCTCCCTCTTCTTCTGCGGCACCTATCCCACGATGAGGACTCTGCACTCACTACCTGGTCTAAGCCTAATTACCATTGAAAGGTCTCACCTTCAATTAGCATCACAGTTGGGACTACAAATTCATTATATGAATTTGTGGTGGGCACAAATATTTAGTGCATAGAAAGAAAGCAGAAAAAAGGCAAAGCTGTGGCAGGGCTGAGAGGGGAGATACGGGGAGATGTACTAGAATGGGATAGTGCAATGAGATTCTAGAAATGACGAAAGGGAAGATTTTGGCTGAGGAAGAAAAAGAAAGACCAAATGGGGTTTGTTCCTTGACTACTTCTCTTCCCTCATCTCCTGTTCTTTCTGCCTTACTCACTGCTCTTTAGCTAGCCGGGTCACTTGCTTCTCCTTGAACATGCCAAAGACTTCTTCCTAATACATTCATTATTAGGAATAACGAATGCTTCATTTGTTACCCTGGAAACTCTTCTCCCCAGAAGGTTACAGAGCTACAACTCTCGCTTTATTCTAGTATGTAATTGTCTCCTCTAAGCAGCTTTTCCTGAACATCCCATCAAAATTAGTGATGTTATCCTTCTTATCACCATATTATGCTGTATTTTAATTCAGACCGCTTATTACCTTCTGATTTCTGTTCATCTCTTAAAATTTTTGGTGCTGAGGATTGAACCCAAGGCTTTGTGCATGCTAAGCACATCCATTAATTTTTTATCTAAGTGTACCATTTTTCTTTGGCTTAGAATACAAATTCTGGTGAGAGAGACACTTTTTTCATACAAGCTCTCACTGTGTAGTTCAGGCTGCCCTCGAACTCACTGTGATCCTCCTCCTGAGCCTCTGGAGTCTGAGAATACAAGTGTACACCACCATGCCCTGCCTGAGACATAGCTTTGTCATTTTCATGCATCACTATATGCCGCACTCCAAGAGCATCCAGTACCTAAAAGGCACTCAGTATGCTCATATAGAATAAAGAATAAAAGAATTCTAATGGCATCAATTAAAAATGATTTAATAAAAATAAACAATAGAATTGCCCATGACATCAGTCTAATTGCAGAATAGCAAGAGATTTCAAGAAAGCTAAAGTAGAATCAGAATCTACCCAACAGAAAAGACCTACTTCTCTTAGGAGGCAGGGCTCAATAGTATCAGCCAGGCCTGAGAAAGAAAATCTGTATCTAGGCATGTAACTGTAACCTCACAAACTCTTGCACTGCAGCGCATGCTCATTGTGAACTTTGAGCATCTTGTTCTAGATAGCAACGAGTAACACTGAGAACAGGATGAAACAGATGAAATACCAAAATTAGAAAGACATTCTTAGTGCATCTTTGAAGGAGTTCTGCCCTTCCTTTTCCCCTTAGGTTATAAAGGAGAAAGTTAAAGTCACCAAACAAATGAAAACAAAACAAAATTGATACTGACAAAATGAGCCTTCTGTTTGCCCTTGGTTGGGTAGTTTATTTCATCCCTTAATCTTCATCAATTGTTAACGCAAAGAATTCTCAATTTTATATACAAGTCTAGAATTATTTTGGAAATGTTTTTCCCTGGAGTCAATTTTTCTACTGTTTTGCTATCATTTTTCTTTGTATAGAATAGTCTTCTGTTTACTTAGTTTTGCAGTTCATTACGTTGCACGCTTCTTGCGAGTTTGAGAAGGTGCTTGCTCATCTTCGCATGTTTCACAAGATAGGAGGTTGGCAATAGCTGCTGAGCTGCAGTCGTCATGCACGCAAGACTTTTCCTTTTAGTTTACAAGTAATTCTTCTATTTTATTTAACTTGTTGATGCTTGCTACAATCCCGATTCTTTTCAAACTTCAGCAACCTGTCTGTAGTTCCACGTGGAAGATAAGATGTATGCAAAATGTCATTTGTTGTCTATGACATTAGAGAAAACTGGTGGCTGGTCATTTAAAGCAAAACTTTCAAGATGGCTTTGAATATTGGCAATATGGCATGTCTGAGTATTCAAGGTCTTCTTGCTTCGTTTTGTTTTTTTTCTGTAGGCGTCATGACAATTCCTGTTCAAATCTGTGATGTCTCAAACTCGATGCCTAATTCTTCATGAGTCTTTATACTTCCTTTTGCTTAATGAGAATCTAAATGTAAATTGTGGGAGACTTTTTAGACTTCATTTCTTCTTGGTAAATACAGCTTTGTCAAAAAATATGCTGTCCTGAAAATGTTAGTCTTTTTTTATTTTTAAACTTAATTGACATTGGCATTCTTGACCCACATTTCTTCCCAACTCTGATTTTCCCAATTACGAGGTCTCGAGAGCCTTCCCTTTCCATGGTGACTGTGAACGCTCAAAGCGCCTCACAAAGCTCAGGGTGTGTTGGAATGTTCACTGAAGAAACAAGTGCATTCAGTTATCATATCCTCTTACGAGTAGCAAGAGGTTTATGTTCGAGGAAAGTTTTAATTTTATATTTTTTCACAATGTCTTATTTCTCTGAAATTTGCTCACTCTTTTTATATATTCATGATGCAACAAGTTGGTTTTCCTACCTTAAATACCTATTAGTCTCTTTTACCACTCAATTCTCAAGTAACTCTTTAATCCACATATTGCCCTTTAAAGGACTACTGTAACCTTTATTCTTTGGACTCAGTTGACATTCTAAGACCTGAAAGTCACTCGTGCTTTCAAAGAGAAAAAGGAAATAATCAGAAGATCATGAATTATTTTTGTAATATTGTGTTGTGCACATATCTATATAAGGAAACATGTTGAGTAATAATTGTTGTTATAAAGCAGTTACTAAGACTGCAGAAAAGCTTAACTCCACAGGGGGTTTGGGGGGGTTGTTGTTTTGTTTTGCTTTGTTTTTTGCTAATGAACAAAACATATTCTAACTATGCAGAATACAAAAGTTTCTTTATTTTACCTATGTTTTATGTATATAGAGCCATGCTTTCACTTCTTGGGTGATTAACAACTTAAGCTTCAACATTATTTATACTTCCCTTCATATACTTTCCTTCCTTTGATGCATATAAAATAATATTTTCTTAATTGAATTTAAATTTTAACAACTGAAGACAAATTATATGGCTTTACTTAGAAAAAATTTTTCACCTCCGCCTAAGAGCATCCACTTACTTATAACACCAGTGGTACATCAAACCACAAAAGGGGGAAGTTCTGTTGATCTGTTTTTCTTTCTTTTTTTTTTTAGACTATATGGGGTAGATGGAAGTTGTGTACTTATTCTATTAAATTATATCAGGTAGATAAGACGAGATGATACGTGGAATATGTACTAGATACAATATAGAATATAGCACCTGAATAAACATCTATGTATTAGGAAAAGGTCACTATACTAACAAGATATATTTGCAGCCTGTTTCTTAACAGGCTTCAAGAATCAAGAGGAGTCAGATGGAGATGGGAACAAGATATGCAGCTGGCCTCTACTGTGCAGTCCGAGGAGAGCTCAATGACTTCCCTTGAATAATCAAACTTATTCCAGAAAGTAATTTGTTCCCCTGCCCTTGCTGCACATAAAGCTCATAACAATAAGTATTTAATAGGTGTGCAGTATATTGTAAAATTCCATGCTATGATTTTTATTAGCAAGAAATTATATTGTTGTATATGATTGTTTAGTAATATTTTCCTGCTGGCTCTTTTTATGAATTAAATCCAATTTGTTCTCTTCTGCCCACACACTAAATTTATTTACATTCAATTTTATCATTTTTTCTCTCCAAAACAGTTTTGCAGCACCTTCCAAGCTCATATCATCTGTCAATCTAATTCCGCCCATCTTCAAACCTCCATTTATGGTCAGAAATGCATTCAATAGAGCCAAGAACAATTCTCTGGTACTTCAAAGAGATCACGCTCATCCATCACTATCCACATTTATGATCTCTTAGTTTGTTTTTAATCTATTTTATAGTGCTCTTATCAAAACTTATTTGACAATTTTTATACACTTCCTTGAACCAATGTATCAACCGCCTTATTGAAGCTTAGACATTTATTATCCACAGTTCTCCTTTCATACGCTAATTTTATCATCTGTCTAAAATCTCTTAACTTTGCCTGGCGTGATTTACGGTTAATGATCCCACTGTGTTTATTTTGCACAATTTCATTGTTCTCTGAATGGTTATAGAATTTCTCTTGCTCCGTTTTATTAGCAACCAAGCCAGATTTTGTGTTTGAGGAAAGGCTAAATTGATCTCTCCAGGAACATGTTATGAACTCTTTAAGGTAAATGAGTGTTCTCTGGTAAAATTAACAATCATAGATGGACTAGGTGACATAAACATTTGGGTATGGTGCCCCATAATCCCATGATGTAAATAAGACCATAGTAAGGATAATGATTTAAATTTTCATTTTTCTTGTCCCCACTTTCATATGCCCCTTTAAAGTAAAATGTGGTGAAATTATTTGAAGGGCATGTGATGGTTGATTGATTGTGCCAATTTGTAAGAGAAGTTTAACTAAATTGGTTTAGCAATTCTACACCCTGGGGTGTAGAAGATCCACCCTAGGGCGGCCCATTCTCTAGATGGTATAAAGAGGAAGAAAGGTTTATTTGGCTCGCAGTTTGTAGAGGTTTCAGTCCGCAGTCAGCTGGGTCCGAGGCAGGGTGGCATGGCAGACAGGCAGAAGGCAGCAAGGTAAGCAAGGGATGCAAGCAAGGAGGAGGGAACTAACCAGCTTCTTCCTGTATTTTATATTTTATCCAGGCGACCTGGCTGTAGGGTGGGTAGTACTCACACCCTTAATCCTAATACCCTTAATCCTAGCATCACACCCTTGATCCCAGCAGAACCATGCCAAACCAATTAGTGGACTAATTTAGTAATCACACACTCTAGATCCAGCTTTGGGGGGACATCTAGACACAAACCATAGCAGGGCATAATAAAGATTTTTTCATATGAATTCACAAATTAACAAGACAGACAGGTGACCTTACTCCTCTCCAGACACGTTAAGTACTTCTGTATCTACCAGGTATTTATTATATCATAAAATCAGTTTTACATTACTGCTTCATCAGTGCTGTACTTAGTTAGCTTCATTTCCAGTGCTCTAGAGTACATCAGTACATCAGGGTACTAGGGTGAAACTCTGTGCCACATGGAATTGGAGAACAAACACCTAGTTTTCTACATCATGGGCCACTTTGTCATCATCCTAGGTGAAATACAGTCTCTTATTATATACTATACTTTATGAAAGTACCTCTTTCAGTTTCTGCCTGAAACTTATTGCTCCAAAGAGTTTATAAATTTGATGGTTTCATAGACCTAAATGAGAAAAACACAGTTCTCCCAAACAATATTCCATCCCTACCCCTGAATCTATGATACAAACCATCCTTTTATGTCAAGTGAAATAAATCAGACACACAAGTTTAAATATCACATGTTTCTCTTATATAAGAAACCCAAATTATAAATAAAGAGGAAAATATAAGATAAATAGTAGCAGGTAGGGATATAGATCTTTCTCAAATGGGAAGGGGATCAAGAGATGGAGGGAGGGTTTGGGAGAGGAGGAAAGGAAGATGAAAAAAGAAATTAAGATGTGTTTTTTATGTACATGTACCAACTCCATACAAGGAATGTAAACATGTACTACTAACATATACTACTAATAAAATCCTCTTACAATTACATCAGCAACAATAAAAGATCAGTGAATGAGTCAACATAAAGAATCTCATCTAGACCTCTGCATACGTTTTCCTGTTGCTTCAAGGCATGTTTTACTCTTGATTTGGTATGTCTTCTCCATGGATAGTATGGCATATATATCAGTTTACAGATATGGAGGTGAAATTAGGGAATGATAGCAGATTAGTTATGTCAGAGAGTGTACTATATAGGCTCCAAATATATAATGGGCATCAAAGTTGTTCTCATTAGAACACTGCAAATAATAGTATCCTAATACTTGTTTTTTTTACTAATATTTCAACTGATACATAAAATCATAAAAATTGTACTTATTAATGAAGTACTGTTACAGGTTGTGTTTAGAAGTCCTCCCAAAGCCCCATGCAGTCATGGGGGCCTTTTCAGAGGTAGATGGATCTAGAGTATGTGATGCTGGGATCAAGGTGCGTGATTACTAAATTAGTCTACTGACTAATTGGTTGGGCATAGCTCTAGGTAGCATTAAGTGTACCTCGCCCTGAGTGTGAGTGCTTCTTACCATTAGGGAAGGTAGCCCGGATAATATACAAGAGACAGAAAGAAGGCTAGTGTTGTTGCTTGTTGCTTTCTACTTTGTTGCTTTGCTGCCTTCAGCCTGCCATGGACTATTCCTCCTCTGCAAAGCCCCTCTGCCATGCTACCCTACCCTGGAGCCAGCCAACTATGGACTGAAACCTCTACAAACTGTGAGCCAAATAAACCTTTCTTCCTTTGGCTTTGCAGGTTGGGTATTTTGTCTCAGCAGCAGGAAAAGTAACTAAGACAAGTACCATGTTACATTTTTATACACGTATACATTGCACGATGTTTAAATCAGGTTAAGCATATTTACTTTCTCAAGCATTTATTACTCCTTGAAATCTTTCTTTTTTTCCTAATTTTATTTTAATGGTACATTTTAGATGTACATAGTGATAACATTCATCATAGGGGATTTGTACCTGTACATGATATATCTTGCTGCTTCTTTTTTCCCCATTCTTCTCCTCTCCCTTCACCCCCTCCTCCTTCCTTATTTACAAAAGCTTTGTTTCCATTTTTTCCTTCTATTTCTTATTCCTCTTGTCCCTCTGTTCCTTTCTCCCTCCCCCTCCCTTGTTCCCCTCTGAAGCACACAGTATGTTGTTAATTAAAATCACCCTATTGTACAATGACACAACATAATTTCTTGCTACTAACTGTAACTTAGAACCTATTAATCAAACTATCCTTATTGCTCACTCTCAATGATAACTATCATTCTACTCTCAACTTCAATGATATCCACTTTTTAAGATTCCACATATGATTGAATCATGCAGAACTTGTCTTTCTTGTCTACAAGTACTGCATGATCTCACATATATGTGGGATCTAAAATAATCCTGGCTATTTCACTTAACATAAGTCCCTCATATTCCATGCAAGTTGTTGCAAATGAGAGGATTTTGCTCTTTTTTATGACTGAATAGCATTCCACTGTATGTGTACCATACTTCATCCATTCATCAGTTATTGAACACTCAGGTTGTGTCCCTTTCTTGGTTAGCTTCCTTGATTGTCCCTTTCGTTTCTCTTTCAACCTTCAGAGTCTTCCCATTCATGTTTTAGAGTTTGATTATATCTTGCCATAGAGCTTTGTCTACTGAAAAACTTAAACAGCGACATTTGACCTTCCTGTACTTGAAAGTTTGCATCCTTCTCTAGATTTGGAAAGTTACCATTTCTTTGAATAATCTTTCTACAACTTTGGCAATCTCAAGTTCTTCTTGAACCCAAATAAGCCAAATATCTGGTTTTTTTAATACTGTTCATAAGGTCCTATAAGCTTTTTTTTATTTTTTTTCATTTTTTTCTTCCACAACTGTGTATTTTCAAATAGCCTATTTTTGAGCTCACAAATTCTTTCTTCTGTTTGATCTATCCTACTACTGATGCCTTCTTGCATTTCCATCTCAAGAATTTGTTTGATTTTTTAAATTGCTTCCATCTCATTGTTAAGTTTGTATATTATCCAAAAATTTCTGTTTTCCTTTGCTATAATCATGTTTCCTTGAAACAACTGTTTTAAATTCCCTATCTCGGACTTCTCCCATACTGATTCCTAGCTGATCAGTCTCCAACACCGTGAGTATTGGTTGAGGTCATGGTTTCCTGAAAGCTCTTGATACTTGTTGGCATGCAACATCATCTGGGCATTGAAGGATCAAATATTTATTACAGTCCGCTGAATCCAGCATTGTTTGTGCCTATCTTTCCAGAAGTTACAAGCAGGCTACTTTTTTTCTCTGAGTTTGTAGTCACTTTTACTACGGCACTGGATGGCACCCATGTCCAGGTTTGTCATGTTCTGCTCTGGGTGTGTATCACTATTTCTGTAAGGAGGGAAATCCAAGCCCAGGTTTGTCCTAAATACTCTTTTAGTATATTGGTAGGAAAGAAATATAAGAGTACCAAGAAAAAGTAGTCTGTACCCAAAAATCTCTCCCTGGGGCCAGGGTATGCCCAGATGTCTCATCAACAATTACTGGCCTGTGGCCAGACACTGCAGGATTCTGCTCATCTTTGGGCAGAGTCATTGTGGATAGACCAGATTCTAGTACCTATGCCACACCCGTGTCCACCAAATCCACCAAGCTGTGTCACACCTTGGGACCATAGCCTGCCACTGCCACACTGGGGTATAACCAAGGGCTACAATGCCATGGGATACCTCTTGCTGAGGTGGATTCACGGCCCAGGCTCCTGCAACCAACCACAGGTAAAGCTGGCTGGAATAGAAGTCCCGTGGACTGTGGTCATGTGTCTTTCTCTGGCAATAGAGCTATCTCAGAGGTTCCACTCATAGTCAGGCCTGGGGCTGGGGGCTCTTAGTATCTGCTCAGAGTTACATTTTACCAGGCAAAAGTCTTGGCATACTACCCTGCTCTATCCCCAGGAAATGGGTTCTTACTCCATGCTATGTTGCTCAAAGCTGAGGTAGTATTGGTGAAAGTGGTTCCTTGGCCACCTATGCTGATGCTAAGCTAAATCACACTTGAGTCTCATAGTCACAAGGACTCCCATATTCTCAGGAGTACTCCAGTGTCCACACCACAGCCAGTAGTGATCAGGCCAAAACATGAGTCTGCCCCGCTAAGGACTGTGGCCGGTGCCAAGGCAGTCCCAGAGGCCTGTAGTAGTCAGTCTTCCCCTTGCTGGTACAACACTACTAACACCCACAACTTAAATGAGGGGAGGTTTAATTTTGCGCATGATTTCACAGATTTCAGTCCATGATCACCTAGATCCAAGGAAGGAACATCATGGTGAAAGGGCATGACAGAGGAAAGCTGTCCAGCCCATGTCAGTCAGGAAGCAGAGCGGGGGAAAAATACTAGAGAGGAAGAGGCCAGGGATCGGAGGTGAGCCCCCAGATCATGCCTCCATGATCCACCCAGATCCGTGCAGAAGTGTGGTTCTAATCCCCTAGGCAGCTCCCAATCCAGTCAAGTTAACAAGCTGAACCCATCCAAGCCTCCTCCATGAACACTGGCCTGGCAGTAGCTGCACAGCCTGAGGTTGGGGCACGACTGGTGAACACAGTCCTTTAGTCACCGAAGGTGGAGTGAGGGAAGGTCACACCTGAGTCTCACAGCTGAGTACCTACACAGACTCAGGAAGAGGGCAAGCGTGCCCCAGGCCCACTCCAAGACTTCACCCGGTACAGCTGAAACTTGAGTCTGTCCCATCTACACCAAAGTTTCCTTGTGATGCTGAAGCTCATTTAAGACTCTGTCTGTGGGCTCTGGACTACGTAGGTGGACATCAGTCCCTAATGGATGCTGGGTCTCACCATGGCAGGCCAGGTGCTGGGCTCCAAGACGAAGCCCGTGCTAGATTTTGTACCGTGCTTTCCAGAGGGTGAAAAAAATACTCTTTTGGTATATCGGTTTGTTTCTAGATATCCCCGCAAAGCCTCATGCAATCGTAATTAGGGATTAGAGATAGATTAAGGATTAAGAGATAGATTAAGAGAGATAGATTAAGGATAATTAGGGATTAAGGATAAGAGATAGAGGGTCTTTTGTATCTAAAATTCCCCGGTTGGCTTTTCCTCTGTGCAAATAAGGCATTGGGGTATTTGTCCTACCAAGAACTCACTTGTTGTCACACTAAGAATAAACCGTCATATTGAAAAACTTGTTTGGTTTTCTGCCAGATGTAAATGAAAGATCAAGAACAACATCTTTTGATTGGTTTTGCCCACATATAAATGAAGAACTGAAATAGCATCTTCTGATTGGTCCTGCAAACAGCACCAGATTCAAATAAAGGATTGAGAGTATCACTTTCTCATGAGCTCCACATACAGCACTTGGGAACCTTAGTCATTTTGCATCCTGCATTCTGTGCATGTGCTCTCGTTTTAGGAAGCATCTT
This sequence comes from Hystrix cristata, assembly GCA_004026905.1. Lineage (NCBI taxonomy): Eukaryota > Metazoa > Chordata > Mammalia > Rodentia > Hystricidae > Hystrix > Hystrix cristata. The sequence goes on along the minus strand of PVJO010003726.1, from coordinate 36,894 downwards.
GCTCAACATGTTAGCTGTGGGTTTTTATGAACTTTGATACAGTCCACCCAGTCAGTCACGCAGTTTGCCTCATCCTGAATATTCTACCTCACTGGCATTTCCTTTGATTCATTGTTAGAATTTACATTACATCCTGTTTATATTATTCATGTGTTTTTGCATTTCTATTTTTTTCATCTTAGCTCTTATTAATCATAGCTACTTTAAAGTCCCTTTTTAAGAATTCCGTCATCTGTGTCATATTTGATTCTGGTTCTGAGTATCTTTCTGTTTCTTCTGTTTTAGCATGCCTTGTCATTTTTTTTGTTGAAAACCAGGTATGATCTATTGGGTATTAAGTACTGAGGTAATTAGACCTGAGTAGGATCTTTTATGTTAATCTGGCTAGGAGTTGGACTGTGTTTAATATAGTTCATGGCGGTATGTGTCAGAGGCTTCGAATTCTTCTAATATTCCTTTTTTTTTTCTTCTTGTCTCCACTCTTCACTTTAGACTTCCATAAATTCTACTCAGAAAGAGTATAATCTTGAAGCTCTGTCAGCTGTAATCTAGTTATTATACCAAAGCCCCATCACTGTAGTGGTAAAGTGTGGGGAGGGGAAACTATTTCATAATTTTTGATTAACTTGTACATTTTTAGCAGGCCTGTGCCCCTGGGAAACTGTGACATTCAAAACTGTTTCTAAGTTATCCATGCTTAGGTGAGACAGGGAGGCTAGAGTTGGGCTAGGAGTGGAGAAACGATCCTTTTCTAGCTAGAACAAGGATATTTTTCCCTTTAGGACTTTTGAGAGAGCACACTCTGAGGTAGGATAGAAGAAATGAAGATGGGAAGGAGAGAAGAAACATCATAATTTCGAAATTGTACTTTTAAGCTTGAAACTTCGGGCACAATCAAATTTACAGAAGGTTATCCATATCTGTACCCCTTATTTTTACTCCATTGGCTCATTTATGCTTCTTAGGCTTGTTTTTTTGTTTGTTTTTCTTTCAGGCCCACCACATCCCTTCAAGACATTCTAAGTCCATAAATTAGCTTAGTTGATATGGTAAAGGACAGAAACTTGACCTTAAACTAAAGAAACAGATTCAAAGATTTCAAAGGATGTTGCTGGAGAAAACAGATCACTTATCATAAAAAAATTACAATGGCATGTGTTTGTGCCTTCTGCCTATAAATGGGCCATCATCCCACCTGTAAAATGAGCCATTAAATTTCTATGTGTGGATGAGCCAGCTGTTTTCTCCTGTAAACCAAGCCCAGGTTTTTTGTTTTTTTTTTTTTACAGATTCACAAATTCCACAGATTTCTACTGTCAGAAATAGGGAATCATGGTTATTTTAGCCCTGTTTCTTTAAAGGCTGCATTACAGCTGAGTTATGACTCTGTAGTAGAATGTTAACTTGCCACATTGCAAGCTATACACAAAAGCTACACACACATCACTAGATGATCTAACTGCTTGTGATGTCTTAAAGAAAACCATTTCTTCCCCTGTTCCAATAGAGTGCCAAAAGACCTTCCTCAGTTCAAACATAGATCTTATTCTGATCTCCTTCACCACTAACACTAGTCAATTTTTACATATTTGCTAATTAATTTTACCTGTAAGGATGGTTTTTAGCAATGTGAAGGGCACAGGGCGCTGTTGAACGAATACATCATGTCAGTCTTCAAGCAACAACACCTGGGCATCCCCGAGATGGATGGACAACAGAACCACCGTAATCTGATGAAAACATACCCCGGAGGATGTTTCCAGATGCCCTTTTCACATTACAATCAAATGTCTGTACCTCAGTCTTTCACTCTGACAGTGTGGTCATCTCTTGGTTGTGCACACTGCTCTCTTTCATTGTATCAGTAAACTCTCAAGTCCTCTATATTTCTTTTTTTTTAAATTTTATTTTAATGGTATATTTTAGATGTACATAGTGATAACATTCATCATAGGGAATTTGTACCTGTACTTGATATATCTTGTTGCTTCTTTTTTTCCCTCCCCTCCCCTCCCCCCCTCCTCCCTCCCTATTTACAAAAGCTTTGTTTCCATTTTTTCCTTCCATTTCTTATTTCTCTTGTCCCTCTGTTCCTCTCCCCCTCTCTTGTTCCCTTTCCCACTTGGACATTTTCTTCCCTTTCCCAATATAATACATTTTAGCCTTTATATACACTTCAGCTTCTCACACCAGAGAAACTATGCGGTATTTAAACATGTGTGTCCGATTTATTTCACTTAAGAGTATAGTCTCAAGATGCATCCATTTACCTAGGAATATCGCAAGCTTATCATTCTTTATGGCAGAATAGTACTCCATTGGATAAAAAAAAAACACACATTTTCTTTATCCATTCTGCTGTTGATGGGCATTTGTGCTGCTTCCAAGATTTAGCTATTACAAATTGTACTGCTATAAACATGGGTGTGCATATATCGCTGCGGTATGATTTTCTTGACCATTGATAAATTCTTTTTGTCACCCATGGCACTGGTCTTTCACATGTTGTGCCTTACGTGGCCAAAAAGACAAAAATATTCCCAGCTCCAGACTAGAAGATGCCTTCCTCTTGAGGGCCTGCACCCTATTTCCTTTGATTATACTCTTCTAATTCCATTTAATAAACCTCTTTATGCTACACACTAACGCATCTTTAAAATACTTTTTCTGTGAAGAAAGACAGTGAACCTACAACCACAAGTGAGGTGAGTCCTGCTTCCCTATCTCCAGTTTGAGGAACCTCCTCAGACCCTGTCCAGTGACAACTATGGGAATATGTCACCATATGAACTACTGTCTCGTCTCAGGAGTATCACTGAGTTAGTTTCTGTAGTCCCAGACTCAATTGACGTTTTCATTGTTAAGAATCCGCCATTCAAATAATATCTTGCATTCTAGCTAGGTCCATGCATATTAAAACACCATGTGTATATTTATGAACAGAGTAGGCCAACACACACACACACACACACACACACACACACACACAGACGAACTGGATGTATATTTTTGAACTGATGGACACTTTATTGTATAGACATTGAAATCATGTCAAAATCCATGAAATTATTAGATTTTTATTTCATACATGTTAAAAAAGACTATTTATATGTACTCAAAATCCCTTGAGATTTTTATATAGTTAGCTAAGTGTGTGTCCTTTGTGTTCCTTAGTACAAGGAACATAAAGAAAAAACAACAAATTGAATAGTCTCATTAAATCCCTCCCCCATTTGCAAAGGCTTATAAAGCTAAAATAAAGTCTTTTCTATACTCTACGATTCATAAGTATCTATGACAACGCAATTTAATAGGAACTGACGAAAGACAACTCAGCAAACCTATAAAGGGAAATATTTCAGACATTGAAAAAGAAACAATTGCTCACTTATTCTAGAAGACAAACTTGCTGAGAGTCTTCACCCTTTATATGTACCAATTTTTCTCTCTTTTCATTCGATTTTCTACAATATATTGGACAAATTTAAGATTGAATACAACCATTTATAATACTGACCATTTTAGAAATGGAATAAATGGAGAAAAAAGGCTTATATTACTCACCTGTCTTCAGAAAAGAGCTCTGAAATCCCTTAAATCTTTTCTTCATTGCAGAAGTAATGTTCAAATTAACTGATGCTCAATAGAAAAATATTTCTGCCTGGTGAGGGAGAAATTCAATGAGTTTGAAAATATCTGATACTGTTATAACAGAAGAAAGTTGATTTTTGCCTTAACCCAACTGGCTTCAGTCAAAATGTATAATGTTGGTATTTTAGAAGCTAGTATCATATGTAACACAAGTCCATATTAAATAAAGGTGTCTGATGAATGAATGCCATAACTTTGGCAAGGGAATCATACTAAACATTGGATTTGGGGATAAGATACTTATCTGTACCAATATTGAGGTCTGAGGCCAGAAAATTTTGAGGTCTTAGATTGAATAAAGTGGATACTTTACAGTCTTAGAATATAGGGATGAGTTCGTTACTAGGAAAACTCACAGCAATTGGGTCTAGAAATAATGATGAAATTAAGTAGAACTGGCCTATGTAGGCGTTAGAAAATATATTGGGCAATTATTGTAGCAAAAGAGCAGGTGAGACCATATTTAAATTGGAAGAAAAGGTGGTTGGTTAGTTATGCACTGAAAGTATTTTTCAAGTCACAACAGAGATTCACAAAGTGCAAACATAACAGTGAAATGACTGGGTGAAAGAGACAAAGAAAAGAATTGAGGGTTATAAAGTCTGCTTAGTCATAGTGGATAGAGAACTAGAGAAGAAGGAACTTTAGGAAGAGTTTGAAAAACCTATATATGAATTCACCCTTGGATCTTTGGCCAACTCCTAAATGAATCATATGCCATGTGAGATTCTGAGAGGCTAAGCAAAGAATTGCATTCATATAATGGTAAAGTAGCAAGCTATTTTAGAGATCATATCATGCTGAGACGACACTGGAGTCTGGGCTCATCTACATGGGAAAGACCTCCACAAACATCACATTTTCAGTTGACACAACACCAAGGCCTTGACCTAAAACTGAAGATAATGTCTTCAGAATAAATGAAAAACAAAAATATATCTACTAGGTGGATAAAGAAGGAAGGTTAAAAGGAAAGTAAGATGAAAAGGGAAAAAATGGAAAAGTGTAAATAAACTTGTTGCAAATAGAGAGAGGTGGGTGAATGGAAGGGAGGGGAGGGGAAGAGGGGGGAAAACCAAGACACATCATGTACAAGTACAAAATAACCATGCTGATTATGATTGTTATGTATATAATGTACCAATACTTGTTCTTGGTAAAAAATAAAAATTAAAAAAATTGATCTACTTTAACAAACTTAAAACTAAGTCGATGTAATTGTAGCAATCATCCAATGAGATATAACGTTCTCGTAAGGAAGATAAAAAAAATCAAGAACCTCTAAAATTCTCTACAATGATGGATATTCTATTAGAAAAAAATGACAAGACATACAAAGAAGCAAGAAAAAGTAGCTGGAAGAGTACTAATACAATCAATTCCAGAGGAATCCAACACACACGGATTTAAAAATAACCACAAATAATAAATAAAATATTTACCAGAGACAGTTGTGGTAAGAATCAAGTGAAATCATGTATGAAAAATATTTAATACTCAAATGTTCTCCTTCCACGTAGGCACTGCTAGAAAAGCACTGTGAACTTTAGTAATTGTTGATTGTTTTATGTTATTCAGAATACTAATCTCGGAAATAATACTTCAAATTTATACATTAGAAATTAGACTAAGACAATTACAGGTTTTTCAATATGAATTCAACACCAAATGTGTCTTCTTAAGAATATGCCATGGGTGTTCTTTGGAATTCTGTCTTAATTATCATTAAAATGAGCTATTTAGCATATGTTCTGCCAAACAGGCCCAATTTTAATCATAATGGATTAATTCTATTCATTCAGCATTGAGAGAGGGACCTTTCATAAAATTTGCTCATTTCTGAATATAGGTTGCTGTTATGTACCATTTATATGTTATGATTATAATACTAGGTGTTGAGGGAGCATAAGTACTAGATCACCTCATTGTAAGGCTAGAAGTTGAAAATTCCTTATGAATTATAAGCCGTGTAATAGTTCAAACTGAGAAACGAAATATTGCAAGTGGCAACATATAACAAGAATAAAAGAGAACATATGTGCTGAGACTTTACAAGGAAAATGTTATTATATAAGAAATTTCAGTAATTATCATCGTCATCAAAAAGCACTTAAATGCCCACCTGCACCTGGAAATTTTTAGAAAGCGAACAAAGCAAATTAGATGATATGCTACATTTAGTATAAAAATATATGTTTATATGTTTTATGAATAATTTGCTTAGAATACACATTTAGTATACTGAGAAAAATGTAGGTTTACACTATTTGGGTTTTTAATATACCATATAATCATCACACGAAATTATTTACCTTTGAAGTCACAGCAAATATACTGTAGGATAACAGAATCTTGTTCAATTCAGAAAGAGTAATTTAGTCTTATATTATTTAGAATTTAAAATGTGCACAAGCTAAAGAAATTACTAATTTCAAGCTTCTTCCTCTGGGCTATTCACTCAATTTCACTTAAGGGGCAGAAGAAAAACAACTTGGTAACACTTCCCCCACCTAATATAGTTCCATAAAATCATTTTCTATTTAATCAGCCATCATTAATTTCTATACAATACATTCACTAACAAATTCCTTCACCTGTTCATCTATGAATTTATTCCTGTCCTAATTATTTACTTAACATCTATCTGCCTGTCTACCGCAAGTCCAGTCAATGAGGATACGACAGGGAGCAAGACATTCAATTCTTTGCAATCATAAATATTGTCTTCTTACTAGAAGAATAAGAAATTAAGTCATGGAATAAACAGATAAAGTAATTTTAGCTTTGAGATTTACACTGATGTAAAAAACATACAGGCTTCTAACGAAAGTGACACAGGAGGCTGCTGTGAGTGTCGACAAAATGAGGGCTAAGGATTTTAGAGAGCATGTTGCAGACTCAGAGAGCTGACAGTTGCAAAGGTACAAAAAGGAACTTGCTTCACTCTTTGTTGAAGGAAGAGAGAGGAGCCCAGTGTGGCTAGAGCTGAGGGAGAGAGTCAAGAAATGGGACCCTAAAAGGCAGTTAACGTGATAAGGATCTAGGATTTGATTAGGAGTAGAGTAAGAAAGCATTGGAGAGTTTTAAGAACAACAATATGATTTTATTTTTACAACTTAAATATTTAAAGCAGTTTATGTACAGAAAAGTGCACAAATCACAATTATACAAGTTGATGAATTTTTAAAATAAACACACTTTAGTAACAAATAGATTAAAAAAAAAATTTCAACATCCCAGAAGGCCACCACATCCTCCAAGGTAGCCATGATTCTGACGTCTATCAAAATGTTTTACAGTAACATAATTTATGTTTAGCTTTGTCTTCTGAACATTATAACATCTTTAACATTAATCTGTGTTGTTGCATGTATCCTTGTTCACATACGGTTCTGCCCTGTTATTCATTCTCTCTCTCTCTCTCTCTCTCTCTCTCTCTCTCTCTCTCTCTCTCTCTCTCTCTCTGCTAGGGGTCGAACCCAGGGCCTTTTACATGCTAGACAAGCACTCTATTACTAAGCTACATTCCCAGCAATTCTGCCTTGCTATTGATATCTATATTACATCCATCATTTGGGAGATGTTACACATAGTGCAGATATGAGTATTCTTGGATATGTTCACAGGTAAACAAACACTTGCATTTATCTGGGGTATATAACTCAGACAGGTCATAAGTACAAATATATCCATCATTTTTAGTAAATAATGTCAGAGTTTTCCAAAGTGAATGACAATGTAACATATCCATCAACAATGTACGTTTCCATCATTCTAAATACTCTCTAGGAATTGATATTACTAAATAAAGTTCTTTAAAATCTCAGTCATTTTTCTGGGTATAGTGTGAAGGCTTGTGATTCTTTAAAGATGTATACAGTAAATCTCCAACTTACAAACAAGTTCTGTTCTGGGAGAACATTCATAAGTCAAATTTGTTCTTAAGTCCAACAAAATGAGTCTTATACACCTTTGACACAAATATACAGCGTACATTGCTTTGTGCTTCCCAGCAGTCCCTTCCATACCACTACTGCTTTTTGTCTTGCCTCCAGACATCCTGGGCTCTGACTGAGTATCATGCCACCATACACTATCACACTGTACAGTAAGCACACAGCAGCACAGCTGTGACAATGTCCGGTAGACGCATAAGCTACTTCCACTATTTGTTTGCATCTATGAATGCTCATAATGCGAGGTCCACATGTATCTGAAAGTTCGCCACTTCAATGTTCATAAATTAGGGACTTACAGAATTAGGGACTTACAGAATTGTATAGGTTTTATTTTACATGTTTTTATATGCTGAACTGATTTTTAAGTGCTTACTTTTAAGCTTACAGTGTAATGAGTAATGGGAAGCCAAGTGCAAGCAACTCATCTAGCCACCACCACAGGTGATGATACTGTATAGGACATTTTTATTATCCAACACATCCCTCATGTTCCCCATATGTCCATGCTCCTAGGCAATCTCCAATATGATTTTGGTCACAATAGATCAGTTTTATTTTATATGTAATTTCATAAATGTGGAGTCATACTATGAGGAACTCTTTTGTCTTTTTTCTCTTGTTCTGCATATTCATTTATGGTACTTTATAAATGTTGTTTATTTTTGTTAAAATTAGTATCCCAATATGTGGGTAGACCACAAAATGTTACACATTTTTTATTCAGGGATCTATTCATGGACATGAGAGTAGTTTCCAATTTTTTTATTATAAACGACACTACTATGAACATTAACGTACAAATCTTTATGAGACATGCGTTCCTTTCTATCCACTTTATCTTGAAATGTAATTGTTTGGCTACATGCTATATTTAATTTTATTAGAAACCACTGAACAGATGCACAGACTTATCCTCTTAGCAAACATATTTGAAAATTCCACTTCCTCCACATATTTGTCAACATTTGGAATTGACCATCTTTTCAGTTTTTGATATTCTAGATGTGTGGTGTTAATGGCCTCTTTAAGAGTGTTTTAGTCACTTAGTCACTTTTTTGTTGGGGTGAAATACCCGACACTCACAACTTAAAGGAGGAGAGGTTTGGCTTGCAGTTTTCGGAGGTTTCACTCCATGGTCAGCTGGCTTCAAGGCAGAAATGGTACAGTGGAAGGCAGTGGCACTGAGGGATGCTGCTCAAATCATGTCAGGCAGGAAGCAGAGAGGGAGACGAGCAGGTGCAGCAGGAGATATATCCATCCAGTCATGCCCCCAGTGACCTACCTCTTCTGACCAGGCCCCACCTCCTAACTTCAAATTCAGCTATGAACTCAGTGGATTAATTCATTGATGAGCACTGTGCCCCATGATCCAATCACCTTCCACAAGCCCCATCTCTGTACACAAAAGGCTTTTGGGGGACATTCCAGATGTAAACTATAACAAAAAGAATTGATTTTTAAAACTTTGATGATGTACAATGGTCTTTTATATTCTTATTCTTTATGTATATAAATATTTGATTAGCCATAGATTGAACAGATTTTCTTACAAGTTTTTTTTCTAGATATTTATAGGTTTAAATTTTACCTTTAATTCTATGATCTATTCTATATTAAATTCACATATGAGTATCTGGTCAATGTTCATTATACTTTTCATAAGTATATTCCAGAGTATCACTACCACTTGTTGAAAAGATTATTTTACCCATTGAATTATCTTAGTACTTTTCAAAAATCTAATTTAGTATATATGTGTTTGAATCTATTTCTGGACATTATATTCTATCTTATACATACATGTGTGTACCTTAATTCATTACCAAAGTCTTGATTATTATAACTCATTTAGTTTAGAAAATGAGTAGTTTAAGCCTGCCAACTTTGTACTCTTTGTCCAAAATTGTTTTGGCAAGTCTGGGTCATTTAACTGTCCATATGAGTATTTAAAATCAGCTTATGAGTTCCTCATGAGAAATAAACTTGCTTAGATTAGGATGAAACTAAATGTTCCAATTAATTTTAGAGTTGACATTTGAACAAAATTGTGGCATTCAATCTGTGAATAAGGAATATCAGTCCATAATTTAGTTCTTCATTTCTGCATTACTATTTTCTACTTAGATATGTACAGGAATTCCATATATTTTGTTAAATTTATTCCTGCATATTTAATGATTTTGACGCTGTTGTAAATGGAATTCAATAATAAGTTGAAGTCATGAGAACAGATATTTTGACTTATTATGAATTTTGACTTTAGTTTTAGGGAAAAGATTCAGTCTTTGCTATTAAGTTTATCATCAGTTATGGGTTTTTTGAAGGTATCCCTTTCCAATTTAGAAAATTCTCTATTATTCTTCTTTGGCTGGTACATTCTACAATGAATAGACAAGAAATTTTTCTTCATATATTTAATTGCTATTTCATTTCATTGTTTTTATATTGAAATAAACTTTTCTCATTATACTGTGCCATTTTCTTATTAATGTTCGTAAGATCTACAGGTAAGTTTCTTAAGTATTAGTATTGATCATTTATGGTTTCTTACTTTTTCTTGATACAACTGAAATAGCTGTTATCATTCTTTTAAGAAAAGCTTCTTTTACCTTCATTAAATTTCTCTGTTGTTTTCTGTTATCTACAGCCTTAATTTCAACTTCTCTCTTATTTATTTGCTTTTACTTACCTTGGGTTTAATTTTATTTTTAGTTTAAATTTTTAAAAATGTCCTTCATTTCAAAACATTTCTTAAGATCAGGCAAATAATTGAAAATAGGAATTGGGTAATTATGTACTCAGGGTTACTGAAAACAATAATATTATTGAAGTATGTGTATACAAGTTGGTAAACAATAAAATCAAGCTAAAGATGGATCATGAAGGATTTTGAATCCCAGCTAGTGAATCAGAAATTTTATTCGACAGACAGAGTAGACTGAAAGAAGGTAACGAGACTATGTTGTGCATTATGGATTGGACATTGAAGAAAAGGATTAATTAGGATCAAGTAGTTGACTCATTATAACTCATGGGATCTATAATCATATGAATGAATGATGTGCTTTACTAAAGGAATAGTGATTGACAAAGAAAAAGACATTTAAAAAATATATAAGGCGCATACCACAATCAGTAGGTTTTAGTTTTTCACTTAGCTAAGGGTCTAGTGCAGATATTCCTAACCTAGGGAATGGCTTTTCTCCATGCAGTGACTCAGATGACACACCCCTTCCATCTTGAGGCCCTTCCTTCTGTCAGCAAAAGAGGAAAGAGACTGGGCAGGACTACCCTTCCATAGCCAATTTAAAAGCTGCTGTCTAGAAATGACCCACATCCATTTGCAGGAGCCATTTTTATGTTTGTAAATAGCTTCACGGAATGCTCAAAAATATTATTTAGTTTTGTACCTAGAATGAAGATAGAACTTTTATTTTTGTCAATAGTAAGTTTTTCCTAGTTAGCTATTTTTGCGATCTGTTTGGTAATTCTTACTATATTAACAACCCTCACAGACAAGAAAAGACGCAAGTATCCATACAAAAGACATGTAGCATCCATACAAAAGTCCAGATGTGGAAAATGCATTATCTTCTCTTTCAGCTGGTCTGGAGCCATAGGCAATCAAAAGGTAAAATATATTCCACCATGTTCCAACCCACGGCAAGAAGCAAGAATAAAAGCACAATAAAATCTTGTATTTATAAAATGGAAGCGTGGGAAATATTCAAATCTGCTGGTGCATAGCAAGATAGCAATACGTGAGACAAGTACTATGATGAATCCCTGCCATAGAAAAGCCTTTGATTGGGTTCAGATTCTGATCTCTGCATGAAACTTCAATTCTCATTAGCTTCCTTGGCCATATCTTCAATAGGCCTCAGAAAGTTTGCCCCCTTGAGCAATGCAGAGCTTTGCAGACCACTTTAACGTATAAGAAGTTTATAATGCAAAGGTTGATTCATTTTCCAATAACATTTGCCCAGAAATCAGTAGAATTGTAACATATTTGCTCTACACACACACACACACACACACACACACACACACGAATGCATTTTTAATCTCTGTGCCTCAAATAACCCCTTCTATTTCTGTTTAAAAATTGATCCTTGAATAGGCTAATGTCTTATTTCTAATATACTACTATGTTAAAAAAAAAAAAACAGCAAACAATAGAAAACATACTCTAATGCTCAAATCCCAACGTCCTTTCTGGATTCATTAGAAAAGTGCTCTAAATTTACTTATATAGATTGTAAATTCTACATTTGGAATTTTTTGAATGAAGCCTGTCTGAAATGTATGAACAAGACATGAGTAATTAAATGATATGAAACTTTCAATCAGTTTAAACCCGAGATTCTTTTTAAAAGCTATACTGTGACTCTACAGAATAAATGTAATGAATGTGACCATTACATGTAGAATGTACCAATACATGTTCTTGGTTTAAAATAAAAAATAAAAATAAAAAAAAAGCTATACTGACTCTAAGGATCAACATGAAACCCCTGAAACTGGGGGCAAGAAAGTTCTTATTCTTTTGCAGATTTATAAATGAAAGAGCTTCCAATGTGTCTTGGGTTGATTTCCATTGCTCTAACAAAATACTGGGGACTGAGTAATTTATAAAAGAAAGAAGTTCATTTTGACTCACAAAACAGCAGTTACACTTTCACTTTATAGCAACTAATTCTCATGGTGGATAATCCAGTCCCAGAAGAACTAACTCATACTCCCAAGAATTAAGCAAATCCCGAAGAAGTGCAACTTTAGTCCTTGGATGAGAGTAGGGCTTCCATGACCCAAACACCTCTTAAAAGTCTTACCACCTCGCAGCACCATCACACTGGGAATCACATTTCACCATAGTTTCAGAATGGATAACCTGTTTTCAAAGCACAGCACGATAGTAAATGCATGAAACCTTAATGTTGGCAAAAGAATTGGTCCAGTATCACATGTGCCTCTTTTTGTCCAGAAAAAAGGAAAATGTTTGACATAGTACTTTTTATTCAAAAGCTGAAAAGTCTTCAGTAAAATACAAAGTTCAATTCTGGAAAAAGTAGAGTCCAAATGAATACTATAATATGGAACAGCAGGTGCATGTAAAAATAAAATGCAATTTCATAACTGAATGAAAATCATATACTTCAGCATCAAGATGACAACTCTATTTTGCAGACACAATTGTGAGTCTTGTAAAATCAGAAGCAGTCTTTATTCAGCATGCTTCTATGTGTAAGTGTGCTTGTGTGTGTGCGCCCATGTGTGAGAGGGGAGTTACTAGAACTTTACTCTAGTTTTCATATACAATTTATAATGTTATATACAAGTGTATCACTTGTAGTTATATATTTATATTTGTGTACTATATTAAAACATACTGCATATGCCCATATGATTAAATTGTATTATTTTAGCATAAAATATTGATTCTGTTTCTATGTAAGGCTGTACCAAATCCATAAAACTTGAGGAAAAATTGGATTATTTGAAATTTATGAAAATTTATTCTGTAGTTAGAAGTTTTAGTTCTCATTTTGCTTCCATTAAAAATGCTTATGGGTTTATTGATAAATAATTCTCTGTTAATACCGAGAAGCCCTCTGGACAGAAGGGACAATCAAATACATAAAATCAGTAACTGTTCAGGTATTTTTATATCTCTAATTGATCAATGAAATTTAACTGAACAAAATATTCAGACTGAAGTATAATATTACTTTTACTTCTCAAAATGAAGGTCTTAAAAATCATAAATTTCTTATATATACCATTTTTAAACTAGTCATTCACTTATTCTGTTATAATTCCACTTCATACACACACACACACACAATATAGATATACATCTATAAATACATTCAAAGCAATTTTGTTCTTAAAATGGTTCAATCCATCTTTAAATTCTTCTAGTTTACACAGCTAATGCACTGATAGAACTTCAAAATGAAGACTGTCTTTTCTCTTTGGGATGTTATTCGTGTTCTTATAATTAAAATTATATTAGGCCTGAAAAATCATATTTTTATCAGTTTATAATAAAGAGCAAAGATGTATTGCTTTTAGACATTATATTTCTGTAACAAAATTATCTAATGGAAAACTTCTCCTGTTTTTGCTGTTTCATTTGTATTAGTTTAATTGATGCTTCCACTCCTCTGTATTTTGAAAAGACAGAAGGCTTTATTTGTCTAATTGATATTTCTAAATAAATCTGCTTCGATTTAGCAATAACATTTTACTGACAGCTAATAGACAAACTCTTATCATTATGTTTAATCACTCTAATATAAAAGAAAAGATCTCATGGTGCTCAACATGTTTTAAATCAAATCTGGAAAAATTATCTGCTACTTAATTACTGTTACAGATGATTTTATTCATTCATTAAACATTTAAGCGGCAATGTAAAAGCAATTCACAGGAAAAATTAAGATCAGAAACAATTACTCTGAGCCACCAGTGCAAAACATTTTTTCCAGTCTATAACTCAAGTCTCAAATAGGATATATTTATGTTAGGATAGTATAAATGATTCTCCTATTTGTCTTGTTTAGCTTTCTTTCCTGTGACCGAAACAAGAAGATTCTTGTCAAATATTTTACAGAATAGAGTCTTACCACATGTTCTTTATCTATTAATCTGCTGATGGAGAGTGATGCTATAAACAAGGCTATGTGTGTATCAATGTAATACAATGTCTTTAACTGTTTCAGGAAGATACCTACTGGGTCAAGTGGAATTTGCATTTTTAGTTTTTTGAGAAAACTTTATACTTACTTCCATAGTGATTGTACTAGCTTATATTTCCACCAACAATATAGAAAGGTTGCTTTTTCCCCCACTTGTGTGAGAGGGAGTTTATCAGAACTTCACTATAGTTTTAATATATGATATACAATGTTACATACTCACATATCACTTCTATATATATTTATATTTGTATACTATTAAAACATATTGCATATGTACATATAATTAAATGCCTCATCAGCATTTGTTATTATTTGATTTCTTGATGATGGTCAATAGGATTAGGCAAGGACTTTCTGAATAGAACTCCAGTTGCAGAGAAAATAGTACCAAGAATCAACAAATGGGACCATATCAAATTAAAAAGCTACAGAGCAAAAGAAACAATCAAGAAAATGAAAGGAAAACATATAGAATAGGAAAAAACTTTTGCCAGGTATTCCTCAGACAGAACACCAATATGTAGGATATATAAAGAACTCAAAAAATTAGACCCCCAAAATTAAAGGTCATCTTTTCTTTTAGAAAGTTGAACTATAAAAGGAGTCATTTGAATATTTGTCCAATGGGAGGGTTTTACCTTTTGATAGCATCCTTCTAGGCTATCTCTATCAAATATAATGTGAGCACCAACTTCTAACATGGATCATCATAATTATTATGCAGAACCATCTATAATCCAAGCTCAAAGAGGCTCATCGGTTTACTGATTGTAGAAAACTGCCCATGAAATCATAAGCAAAGGTTAGGAAGAAATGGCACTAAGACAGGAGTAAGCATCTCCAGAGTTTAAATCATCTTGCTCATATTACAAGATAGTTGAGCACTAGTGACCACATAACTGATTTTGGTGAATTAGAAACAAACTATTAGTTTATATTGAGCAAATCAATATCTTACATAGTCACTGTTTGTCCCATGGGTATAATATTCATACAGATTTCGTATAGAAAAGCCACACCCTCTTTGTAATTATGTGTGCATAAATAATACATATTTATACATTATATATGTGTGTATAAATGTGAATCATACAAATAATCACAAAGAGTATGATCTTTCTAGGAAACACTATGATTTGCTTATGCAGCATCATCATAGTCTTCATATAGCTAACATACTTATTATAGGCAGTATTGAATTGGCTTAGACATATGACCCAAATGAAAGGACTACATTGTCTGGATGTAGTGCATCCCAGTTAGCTTGAGAGATATATCTGGAACCTACTCGGGGTACTCTTTGTCTTAACTCAGTATTGACTGAGTAGCATGCTCAAATGTTGAATTCAAAATGAGAGGATTCTTAGGTGTGGTGTTTTCTTCTTATCATCTGTCCTCTACTTTGGAAAGGATACAGTATTTAACTTGATCTAAAAAACTGGACCCTTAGAAATTCTAGAATGCTTTTTCTTTTCATTGGGTTTCCATTTCCCTGTCTCTCACTTTGGTTAGCACTTTGGTGTCTTTAGAACATGTGTAAGGTGTCTATAATATCATGGTATAATATAAGTGAACTGTGTGATAGTGAAATGTTGAAGATTAAATTCTAATGGATTCCACATCGGTAAGGCAAGTTGTCTCTTCTTTTCAGATGATGGCAAAGAACATGGATTTTGTTTTGTTTTGTTTTGTTTCGGTTTTCAGCTCATTCCCAGGGGTTTTTGACTGCTTATTTATTTTCAGATGGATAGCTGTGACCAGATGTCAAGAATTACACGGACTGATTCCAGTAAGGTAGCTCCATAAGAACCTGCCAATTATTAAGTACATTAATGATTATCTACTGTTATTTTCTGAGACACATTCATTTTTGTGAGGTAATCTGAGTTTTTGGAAGGAAATATGATACTTAGGCACCTCCATTTCTATTTTTCAATTATTGGAACTACTCTGTAATTACTCCAAAAATTCTGGATTCCTTTTTCTTCTTTATTGTAGTCCATGGGCATGAGTTCAAAGGAGTACACTTGTTGGTATGCAATAGAAAAGGCAATATCCCATAAATCAGAGAACCAGACTAGAGTTCTTTAGAAGCAGACTCAGTGACAAGGACTACTGAGTAAGTGATTTATTAAGGAAATATTACCAGGAAACCTATTAAAGAATTGGAGAAAGTACAGGAAAGAGGTATAAACTGACCAAATGTGCACATTTTGGGTAGTTTTATCTCACTCCAACAAGAAACCTTTAGATTGTAAATTATACCTCAAAATATTCTTACTAGAAATGATGGAGCTCAGTTTCTTATTCTGCCTCAAACATTAGTCATTGTTAATGGTTGCTTGAGGGGATAAAAGCATTCAGATACTTACAATTCTCTTGTTTTTGTGGGCAAGACAGTTCAAGGAGCCTAGAGTTAGTTCTGTAAAGAAGAATCAGAAATAAAGCACTCCAAAGATGGAAGAGATGTCCCCAGAAATAAACACAAAGCAAAACATAAAAAGGGATCCAAGGGGATCCAAACGAAGCACCTAAAAGGCTTATAAGAGGTAGTCACTCTCCTCTTAATTCAAGAGCAATGGGAATTGCAAGTAATTGAGAAAAGTAATATAATGACTCAAATTTAGAGTTCACCCACAAAAGCTGGCATTTTAAATTTATTTTTTTATTTTTTTTTATTTTTTTATTTTTTTTTATTTATTTTTTTTTTTTTTTTGGTGGTGCCGGGGATCGAACTCAGGCCCTTGTGGTTGCAAGGCAAGCACTTTAACCACTGAGCTAAATCCCCAGCCCCTATTTTATTTTATTTTTAAACCAAGAACATGTATTGGTACATTGTATATATATTGATCACATTCATCGTGTTTGTTTTGTACCTGTACATGGTGTCTCTTGGTTCTCCCCGCCTCTTCCCCATCCCTCCCTTCTGTTCCCTCCATCCCTATTTACAGCAGGTTCATTCACAATTCTCCATGATTTTCCTTTCCCCTTTCTTTCCATGGCATTTTAAATTTAGACAAATGAAACAGGACTTTAATTGAGTGTCTATTTTACCCGTAAGGACCCTATGACTAGTTAAGCACTGGTAAAAAGCCCTGTATACCAGGTTAGTTTGAGTGTTAATACTAATGTTGTTTAGGTAAGCATGCCGCTTTATTTCTGTTTTAGCTCTTTTCCCATTGTACGACCAAGGTATCTATAATCTCTATGGAAAGACCAAGAGCGATTTGAACTTTAAAATCTCTAATCAATAGTCCTGACCTAGATAAAATATCCACCATAGCATTTTTCAAAGATTACAGTGACTGTGTCACCAATATAATTATTATCATCATCAAAGGAATATCTCCTTGGCCTTCCTGAGGAGTGGGTACAAAAATTATATGGGTAGGTAGATCACATATGTTGACAATTTCACAACATTCCTCTAATCTGAAATATTTAAATTCATGAATTAGTATCATCACAACTTTATTGTGAGAGATAATAAAATTCAGATCCCGTGTAGTGCCTATGTCCCAGCTGCCAGGGCATAGTGAATAGCCTAACACCTTAATACTATGCTATTCCAATCTTATTCCTTCATGAAGGACATATAGCATTTTTCTAATATCCCTTCTTTCCACTGCCATTAAACTCATCAGAAATTGGGGCTGATTGGATCTTGAGTGATCAGATGATCTTATATAGCCATTAACAAGTAGAGAAAAGTCTGGTTGCGAGTTTATAAAAATACTGCCTTATTCCTAAGAGAGTAGAAAAACCATCTCTTCTTCCTCTGGGCATTGCAGTTCCAAATAACTACAGCTACCAATGTTTAAGCGAAGCCAACTCTGTGAAATGAAGGTAAAAATATTTGAAAGAAACTGAGTCCCTGATGACTTCACTGAGCCTTTAAAATACCTAACTAACTGTGAAATTCTCCCTTATTTCTCAGCTTTGTGATAGTTGAGCTAATTTATTGGCTTGTCTTATAATCTAATGTGAGGTAGAGATTCTGCCAGTAGTGGATGAAAGCATAGACGGGAAGATGGGATAGATAGATAGGAACATGAAATATCTCATTGGATTCTATAAATCAACGCCTCTCAAGATTTGAATTATTAGTCATAGAGTACATACATAAGCAATTCAGAATTTGAGCTCCTGTTGTACATACACCTTCACTGTTTTTATTGAATGTCTCAGAGCAAAACAAGAGAGGCTTTTGACATGAATAGCTCATCTTCTTGATTGTATCCCTACAAAACATGAGTAAGAGGTTCTTTGAAGCTCTTGGCTCAATATTAGGTATAATTAGTTAATACTAGGTAATATTAGCCATGGACAAGGGGATAATTTGAGGTTGCATTTGAAGAAAATAATTATACAGTAAAATTAATGTGATAAATTAGGCTTACTTAAATTAATAATTTTAATTAATTGGTAATCAAGAGCAGCATTACCAAGGGTACGCTACCATTTGTCATCCCGAAAACCATAGAGATATTTCTATTTAAAGAAAACATGAAAATAAGACTGTACACAACTATATTTCTTCACTAGGCCAAGTTGATATCGTTAAGTGAAACTCATTTGGTGAGCATGGAAGCAGTGCTTAGAACAATGGAGCTGAGGAAATCACTCCCCTACATTCATTTAAGTTTGAACAAGCACCTGAGGGCCATGCCTCCTCCCATTGTCCTAAAATAGGTAGAGATTAATGTAACAAAAATCCAGGCAATCTTCCATGCTCTGGGACAGTGGTGGCGAACCCATGGCACATGTGCCTCAGTGGGCTATGTGCATCACTGAACTGTCTAAAAGGTTTGTCATCACTGCTTTAAAGTCACCTGGCCTAACTTTCAGTCACCTTTACCCTACTCGAACCTTATTAAGGGTTCATGAATATGCACTGTACTCCATACATGTAATTAAGATCTAAGTGGATTCTGGGAGGGGCACGCATGTTGACTCAAGCACACTGGCAATCGTTTCTGTCAGTCTTACCCAAGTACTCAGTGGAAGGCAACTGGGCTGAGGTGCGTATCCTTTAAACACTGAAAGCCTGATTTATCTGTTTGTAGTGTGCAGTGCAGTGATTTATCTGTTTGTACTTTGTAGTGTAGTGTACTGTGTTACGTGTGCAGTACTTTTTGCTTTCCTGTCATGCCAACACCACTTCTCTGTTTGTGCCAAATTTTCGTTGGCACAGACTTACCCTGAACACATCTTCTAGTGATCTTCAATAGATGTAAATGCTTTTGACTTACCATCAGGTGTGTGCTTGCAACTCATTTCTCATCGTACACAAGAACCTGAATTTTACCTACTGAACTCATCATATGATAACCGAAGGATAGGAGAAAAGTACAAAATTGTATAAAATTAAATTATATAGAATTGCTTCGGAAAATTGAAGATATTTTGGGCAACAGGAGGTTTGTGAGTTAGTAATAATTAAGATACATTATAATTTGGTAATATCCTCTTTCCCTGAAAATGAGACCTACCTGGAAAATAATCAGCCTTGAAAACTACAGATCAGAAATGCCATCCCCAATCAGCCTATCCTTGCCTCATCTGCCATCACTATTCTCTTGCTTGGTGGCTACTCTGTAAGGCAGGTGAGGCAAGAATAGGCTGAGTGGGGCTGACATTTTTGATATCTAGATTTCGAATCTGACTATTTTCTAACTAGGTCTTATTTTCCAGGAAATGTGGTATATATCTAGCTTCATGTTGAGGGGAAAAGAATGAATACAGAATTAAGGTGTGTTATGTACATGTACTAACTCCCAACAATGAATGTAATATCGTGCTTAATCTAAGATGCTTAGGATTTTGAAGATGAAATTTCTTAATAAAAATAAACTTTGCAAAAGCTTTGATACTTAGCCTAAAACTTTACTGTCAAGGGAAAAAAGCAGTCGTCAGAGGAATATTCTATGGACTACTCTTTAGGTATCATCAGTAATTTGGAAGAAGGTACAAATACTATATAGGAACATTTATATGTCTTCAGTTAAATGTGAAGAAATGGTATGGCTGAAACAGAGAATTTACACTTTTACCAAATATGTGACTAAACAGGAACAAAATAATATTTAGAGAACACAATCTGCTTTACATATATCAGTGGGAAAAACTGGGATAGAATGAGCATTGAAAGAGATCCTCATGTTAAACTGAGCAGAAAATTAAATAAGTAATTAAAAGAAGATATTGGAAAAAAATATATTGCTCAGGACCATTAAGGGATTTATAAGAAAGACTTTTCTGATAGGAGACTAGAAGTATCTCTTTCTAATATAAGAATACAGCACTGAATTAAGCACATGGTTTCAAAGAAATTTTAGCATGGTCTTTAATAGTGCTAAGGATCATTTAGAAAGTTAAACCTTAAGAAAATTTAAAAAAAACAAAAAAGTGATATGAATGCACACTTATAAGAGTAAGCATAAAAAATAAAATAAAATACTTATTGAGATAATTCAAAATTGTTGAAAAATAAAGTATTAACCATATTCATGCTAGTTTCATTAATAATAAGAATTGTATATTTCAGAGTTTGCATTACGTAGTAGAAATTTATATTTTAATGTGAATGCAAAATTAAGCAAACTCTCCTTTATATTTCTCGTATTCACTTCTTTTTAAAAATTTTTCAGCTTTTTTAAAATTTTTCATTATTTGTTGTACATGTTTGTACCGCATGATTACATTCACCATGCAGAGTTGGTGCATGTACATAACATATCTTAATTCTCTTTGCATTCCCTTCTGATCCCCTCCATGCCCCCTCATTCCATCTCTAGCCCCTTCCCATTTTCAAAAGATCTATCTCCCTACTTCCTATTACCTACCTTTTCTTTCGAAACTTATTTATATTTGGGGCTTTGAAACTTTTATATTTATATTTATATTTATATTTATATGAGAAACTGTGAGATAGTTGAGCTTGGGTGTCTAATTTAATTCACTTAACATTGTAGTCTCAGGGTACATTCATTTTGCTACAAATGTTTATCCTTCCTTAAGGCACAGTAGTACTCCATATGTATAAATACCAGTTTCTTTACCCATTCATCTGAGGCTGGGCATGTAAGCTGCTTCCAAGATTTAGCTATTACAGATTGTGCCACTGTAAACATCAGCATGCATGGATATGCATATATCACTTTAATATGATGCCTTAACTCTTTTAGGAAGATACCTACAAGGAGAATTATTGTGTCAAATGGAATTTCTATTTTTAGTTTTTGAGGAATCTCCATACTGATTTCTATAGAGGTTGTACTAGTTTACATTGCCACCAGTGATGTGGAAGGGTTCCTTTCTTCCCCCACAGCCTCACCAGCATTTGTTATGTGTTGATTTCTTGATAATGGCCATTCTTTCTGGAATAAGATGAAATCTTAGTGTTGTTTTAATTTGCATTTTTTCTAATGGCCAGTAATGTTGAACATTTTTTTCTTGTATTTATTGTCCATGTGGACTTCTTGTGGAACAATTTCTTCATTTCAGTTGTGCATTTTTTGATTGAGTTTTATTTTGGGCAGTGTAAATTTTTGAGGTCTTTATATATTCTAGATAATAGTTCTCTCCAAGATGTAATTGCCGTAAATTTTTGCCCATCCTATATGTTGTATCTTCATTCTGCTAGTTGTTTCCTCTGTGGCACAGAATCTTTTTAATTTGATGCAGTCCCATTTGTTGATTCCGTGTGTGTGTGTGTTACTTTAATATAATGCAAATAGATATTAAGAAGAAAATATTACAAGCACTCTTACTTCTATGAAGAAAACAAAATTTCATAACGAGAACTAACAACACTTGAAACATTTGTAGACAAATGGATGCAACTTGAGAACATAATGTTAAGTGAAATAAATCAGACACACAAGCTTAACTATCACATGGTTTCTCTTATATGAAAAACTCTGAGAGTGTGAGCGAGGGAGCAAGAGAGAGCACAAAATAGAAGATAGATAAATAGTAAGGATAAGTTCAAATAATTTCCCTAATTATCTATCCTATTGTTTCAAAAATATTTGTCATACGTTAATTTGTTTCATTTATACTACTAGTTTCTCTTTGTTCATTGAAAAGAAAATTTTGTCCTTTTGCTTGCTTCTTCTTTGTAAGGGTGAGGTTTCCTTGTCTATGATTTATACTCAAAGTAAAATTTTGGCCATTCTTTTAAGGTCATGACAGACAATGTATTAACCATTTGCTGATTCTTGATGTTATTTCTTGTGCTCTTAGGGTTCTGTCCAGAAAGTACTTACTTGTGTCTATGTCTTCAGGAGACTTACCTATTTTATCTTACAGCAGATTAAGTGTTTCTGCTTTAATATTTAGGTCTTCAGCCCATTCTTATTTTATTCTAGTGTATGGTGAGAGGATACGGGTCTAGATTCAATCTTCTGCATGTGGATAGCCAGTTTTCCCAGCACCATTTGTTATCTTTCCTCCAGTGTATGTCTTCAGCTCCTTTGCCTCACTTTCGTTTGTGGAGTTATTACACTTTAAGTTTTACTTTTTACTTCTGGTGCAGGAGTTCACACTGAGGCCCTTGCACATGCTAGGCAAGCACTCTACCACTGAACTACATGTCAGACCTATCTTTTTGCCTTTCCCTGAGTTCATATGACATTCTACCAAAAACAAATCATGAGACCTAACGCGGTGTATTAAACATATCCGAGTCCAGTGGGACAGGATAAGCTCAGTCTACAAGCCAAGATTATCATGGCAAGTATTTCCATCTATTCATTTCATCAACAGACACCTACTGAAATTCCTATGCAACCAGAGCACTAGCCAAGATAATGTCTTATCTTTCTTTTCCAATAATCAAATCTCTGTATTATGTCCATCATCCCTTTCTTCCAGAGGGCATTCTTTCTTTCACTAGTTTTAATATTAGCATTAAAACTCATAAACATCTTTAAATATGGCAAAATCACACGACTGTGCTTATATTTTGAGCTTCTGGCCTGAATATTTCTCAAGGTAATTTTATAAAGTAATCTGGTCCATTACACTTGAATTATCAGGCCGACTGCTGTGGCCAACACTGACCTCAATAAGAGGATTTACGGATTTTCAGTGCTGAGTACAATCTCTCACGAGCCCTTATTTCAGCCTCCTAAAGCACACAGCTCCTGGGGAATGGCTTATAACTGCAGATCTCCCTTCCCACAGCCAATTTAGAAACGTGAAGTGCAGAGACAACTTTCATTGCTGTCTACCGACTTTATTCTCTATGTTCTGCATGTTGTTTCAAAATGTGGAGATCACACTCTAAAATTCAGGAAAATTTTAATTATACTCAGAATTCTCCCCAAATATGTATCGAAAGCTAGAAACATTGAAGGTTGCAATCTTTCAAGAAAATCACACTACCATAAATAATAAACAGTTGTCAAAACTCCTGTCTAGGTAAGTCAATTTAGCAAAGTTGTCAGTACCATGAAGTCAGGCATCATGTGTGTTTCTATGTCTACAAATAAATAGTGTCTGGCACAGAGGTGCTGGTATTTGTCTGACGAATGGGTCGGTAAATAAGCCTCAGTGTTTATATTAACTTTGCACTTGATTTCTGCCTCTTTCTGATCTGTGTTAGACTCAGTACCTATCTCCATTTCTTAATTATTGGCCACGAATAGTAGACGCTATATCTTCTAGTATATTAGCACATTTAATAACCTTCAAGTCAATTCGACTTGTGTCTTATCCTTATGTGATTTTACAGTGCTGCACACACACACTAGTAGATACTAAAAACTGATGGCAAAACCGAATGAATCAATGACATCTCTTCCTGGCTCAGAGTTGTTAGACTGGGGACTTATTCTGAGTGAGTTCTGTTTCTGTTTATCTCATCTTTTTTTTCTGTTCATCATTCTCAGCCCACAGCATTTCATCAATAAATATTTATTGCTTGATTAAAAGCAATCTAAAATTGTTTAACACATCTTACTTTTTGAGAAAACTTTCTTTTTTACCTAAGTTACCATGGAGGAGTCATTTGCTTTGTAACATTATAGTCTGGTTTTGACAAAGATTTCCTGATTCTACACATTAAGGCAATTAAACACAGTTGTAATTTTTCTCTTCTGCTGTTACCTTTATGAAAGCTGTTTCCCCCCAGCCTGAAAATTTAACATGACGTATTTCATTTTGAAAGCGAGTATGAACTAACCTGAATTTCAGATCTCTTGTCCGACAGCTAAAAGTGTAAATAAGGACCAAAATGTATAATAGATACTGTGAAACAGAAAGAAAGTGTTCAAAGGGGAAATGGGGAAGGGGGAGAGGAAAAGGAAGGAAGGGAAAAGGAAAAGAAAAGAAAAAGAGAAAAGAGAATAAATGGAAACAAAGCAGTCATAAATAAGGAGGGAGGAGGAGTCGAATGGAGAGGAAGGAAAGGGGGAAAATATCAAAATATACCATGTACAGGTACAAAGCCCTTATGATGAATATGGTCATTATGTACATCTAAAATGTACCAATGAAATTTATGTATAAAAATAAAAGCCCAATGTTTGGAATCAACTTTCACTGCTGTTTACTTTCACTTTGAGAGCTTTTTAACCTAATATGCCCTTACAGTAGGCAGTTGAGTTTGAAATGTTGCATCTCAAAGATAAATGAGACCATGTTAAATAAACAGATAAAAAGTATTGTAAGGATGAATATACAATATGCTTAAAAACAGTAAGCAGTATGGGATAACTCTTATGCCAAAGAGAAAAAAGTATAAAATAAATCCATCAAATCATAGTATAACCTCAAAAATATACAAATTAAAAGAGCTCCTAGGCTTGGTGGCACATACTTGTACTCTTACCACTCTGGGAGGCCAAGGCAGGAGGATCCTAAGTTCAAGCCCAACCTTGGCAACTTAGTGAGACTCTGTCTTAAAATTTAAAACTTTTCAAAAAGGGCTAGAGACATAGCTCAGGGTGTAGGCCCTTGGTTCAGTCTCCCAATGCCCCCCACACATAAGGAATGTCACTTATAGCCATGTAGATACAGGAGTGATTTTTGAACTATAGCAGCATATATCATGATCTGAAAACTGAATGACAATGTAACGAATTTTAATGCAGGATCAATAAAATCTGTGTTACAAAATTCATTATTTTTTAAGCTAATGACATTAAAAGTAAGAATAACATTTCTTAATTGTTTCAGTTTAGGTTCCAATTCTATGCTAAAAACGTATTTGTTAAAGCATAATATTTTTGCTTATAATTCATTATAACCTTCCTAAAGTACATTCTCTTGAATATGAATATATATATATATATATAAAATCATATACCTAAGAACAGTAAGTAATATATGGGACAAATATATTAAAGAGATAATTATATATTTATATAACTTATATGTATTTATTTATATACATGTACACTTTGTTTCCTCACTTGGAATAAACATACATTTTTTTACCATTTTATTTTTAAATACATTCTTTTCCTAAATTTGGAAATTTTTATGTAGTAAGCTGATGTGCAAAGTTTGATCAAACTTTAAATTAAAAGACTAAAATTTTCCATAAAAAAATTGTAACTTTTCATTTTCTAATTAAAATTTTTATTCATTCAACCAACGTTAGTAACATTTTGGGGGAGAATTACAACTTTAATAAGCAGAGATGATTTGTACTAAAGATTTAAAGTAGCTAAATTTTCAGAACATTTTTCGTGGCCCAAGTACTATGTTATGTAGCCTTTTCATGTATCAAAAAATTGGTGCCATGGTCCCATTTGTTTCAAGTCAGTGAACTGCTGTTGAGCATGAAATACGTGCTACATTGTAGATCTACTATGTCCCCTGAAAGTCCCGTGTGTTCAGAAGTGGGCTTTCTAAAGTAAATGGGGTCACTGGGGTGCTGTACTCCTCACTGGATCGAACACTGATGAGGTCACGGCTCAATGTGCCACCAGAAGGTTGGGCCTGGTTGGAAGAGGTGTGTCCCAGAGATGTGACTTCAGAGGGTGAATCTCCCTGTCTGGTGTCTCCATTCCCTTTTCGTTTCCCAGCTGTCAGGAGGTAAGCAGCTTCCCTCCACCACGCCCTTCTGTCGGGATGTTTCTGCCTTGAAGCCAGCCAGCCTTGGACTGAATCCTCTGAAAACTGTGAGACAAGATGAACTTCTCCTCCTTTAAATTGCATGTGTTGGGTATTTCTGTCCAAGTGATAGGAAACCTGACTAATACAATATGTCTGCAAAATCCCACTGCTATTACTTGACAGAATCAGGATTTTGTTGGCCTGACTCCATCATATCCAGTTCAGATCATGTGCCTCCGTGATCAGAGTCTTGGAGTCAGACCCTATTTTATTCTGTTTGACTGAGCCAAAGCCAAGTGGACATACTCCAGAATATTTTTTCCTTTACAAAATGATCAAAATTTATAAAGTGCTTATATGTGTATATGAGAGGGAGGGACAGAGAACATCAGCACAGGCAGGTGACAACCCTATGGAGTAAAATAGTATATTTTTGTTTCGGACTGCTAGTAAGCTGGGTCCCATATATTTCTGTGGTTCTCTGCAGAAAGAATACAGATTTCAGATTAATAGACGTCTGAAATCATCACTCCCACAATGCATGACTGTACTCCTAATGTTTCACTTTCATGTTACACCCTCCCCTAGAATGTAAGAATTTGGATAGTTCAACTTTGTAACTGTTTTTTACACCATTTTTATTGCACAGTTCTCTCAGAAGGTAACAGAAAGACTATGTTAGAAAGTCAATGTCTTCCTCTGCACATACTACCAATTAATTAAATGTCCTTTGCAGAATGTGTTTCTTCTACAGGAAATGAAAAGGAGAAAAATTTTATTGTTGTTGTTTTGAGACAGGGTCTTGCTATGTAGTTAAGGCTTGTCTTGAACTCACTATGTAGTCCAGGCTGGTCCCTAACTCATAGCAATCCTCCTGCCTCAGCCTCCCAAGTACCGGGATTAAAGGTGTGTGCCACCATGCACAGCTGAGAAACATCATTTAAAGCATTCATGCTAAAATCCAGAGTGAGGCAGTAGGCAGGGAACTTCCAGAAAAATAAATGTAGACAAAGTTAATAAATTTCTGCACACAATATTCTTTTTTCATGCACTAGTAATTGCAATGTGGAAAACAAAGTTTATTTGTTTGTGGCCAAAATATTTTTAAAAGGGAGAAGTGACATAATGTAATTTTTAAAAAAGGTTTGTCATGACTTAGAAAATATGTGTTTAGTTTATTGCTCCAAAAGTAGGATACTGTTACCAACAAAATACTTCTGTGCTAAGTAGCATGTCAAATTACCACTTTATGTTTTATTTTGGTCATCTGGAAAACTGGAAGAAGTTATTATCTACTTCATAGAGTCATTTAAGAACATAAAATAGCTACATATACATTTCGAGTGTAGTTTATTTTACACACCTAACTAGGAAGGTTGAGTTTCCTTCTTTGAAATTCAAAACTTGATAACATACTTAGAGTATCTTTCAATAGTGACTACACTGTATAAAGTTTGTTTTCTCTACTTTCCTACCAGTAACACTTAAAAGTTGGATAGGTAACAACAGAGTAACATCTGACAGCGAAGCTGCACTTACTCTTGATGTCTCATTATCTCCTCTAATTGCAAGACAGCCTTGCATGGGTGTAACTTCAGACTAAATGAACAGATTGTTACTCATAGAAAGCTTTCGAGCAAAGAATCTGCACCTCACAAAAGCCTGAGCTTATTTAACCCTAAGCAGAGTTTAAAGTTAACCATTCATCAATCACAATGGAAAAGATAAAAACTTCCTAGCTTCCTTTATTTACTGCAGGAGGAAAATCACTACAAAAAATCTATAGAGCATTTGTCTCTGCCCACACACATCAAGACAGTGCGAGTCCCTGCAGCCCACAGATGTTGCTGTGCATGACTTTCTCAGCAAACAGCTTTATCAAGGGCGCTATCAGAGGGAGGGTAAGGAAATGCAATATCAGAAATGAGCCTTGAAGACTATCTTAAAGGTTTCTTCTCACAGATAAGCATTAGATCAGGTAGGCATAGGCCATAGACCAGTCTTATAACACAGTGCATAAGTATAAGGGGGATGGAAAACGGTGCGTAGACACTGTTACCTAAAAATCATGATCACACAAAATTGAGAAGTGAAAGAAACAACATATCGTAATCCTAGGGAGCATATTAGTGTAGCTCATTTTGAAATCTACATTCAAATTAAACTGTTATCCATAATACAATATCAATCCACTAATTCTTAAGGGATGATACATTGGAAGAATAATACGGTAGATAGAGCGGGGAACAAAGGAAGACTGACAAAGGAAAGATGTTTGCCTTTCCTATACAGAATGTTTTGCTATTTTTACTAGTATTTATAAACGAGAAAATGTAGCAGAAAGAAACTGGGCAAACATGGTCTCTCCTCTATCGGTGTGATAATTTTATTTGTCTGGGCCTCCGCAAAAAAGGATTCAATCCCTCATTGCTATTTATCAAGACTACATTTCTCTAATCTGATGTAGAAAGAGTCATAAATTGTTTTTCTCCCTCACCAATCTATATCTTGTTTTTCTTATTTGATCCCAAATGTATGATAGCTCTACTTCTCAAATATATTCACGTAAAGCGTACTGTACAGAAAGCATAGGATCAAACCCTTCATCTCTCCAAACAAAAATGTCCTGTAATACTTTTCTTCATTCTGCCACTCATATATCATGAAAAATAAACATGCACACAAAATAAAAGAGGGTGATAAATGGCCACATGTCGCCAGTGTTTTTATGAGACCTATCCAGGTTAGACATTTGACATTTCAACTCACCTCTACTAGTTATTAGACTCAAGAATCAATATTTTCTTTGTTAGATGTTGTTTGATAAATCCTTTAGGGAATCACTTTTTACAAAGCTGCTTCTCAAAATGATGGCTGTCAATCTGAATATTATTATTTACTTTGGTTCTTGGATGTTCATAAATCATAAAGTTTAATATTCAAGATTTCAATATGTCTTTAATTACAGTTTTCATGTGGATTAAATAAAAATATTTACTAAATCCTACTGGGGTTTTTACAATGATAAGTTACAATTACAACAAATATGATGTTGATTTGTTTCTCTGCCTTTTTTTTTTCCTATCGGGTATTGAATGGGGGCTTTATACTGAAAGTGGTATCTTGGTTTGTGAACACATTTATTTGTGAATAATTTGGTAGCAAACAGAAGCATTTGGCAACATTTTGGTTTTTTTTGCAAATTCTGCATCAGGTGACAAATACAAATGCAGCCATCTTTCCCACATGAATACAAACGTGGCCATCTTTTCTAGAATCATAGAACAAATTAAATTCCTGGTTAAAAAACCAAAGTACCACTGTATATCCCCCAGGTCCCCACCTCCACACTCTTTTTGGTGGGCGAAGGGACAAGGTCTTGTTAAATTGCCCAGTATGAGCTTAACCTTGCACCCTCCTGCCTTAGCCTCCCAGAATGCTGGGATTCTAGGTGTGTACCACCACATTCAGCTGATTTGTTTCCTATAATGACTTTTCTTTAGTTGCTGTTGCTCCTTTGTCCATATATAGTCCTTAAAAACAACTGAACTTTTATATGCAATAATGTTTTCTCAAAGTGTATCATTGTCTAATTATCTATAGAACAATAGTCATGGTATTTTTTATACTGCTATACTTGAATAATATTACATGGAAAGCCAATAAAATGTGTATATCTATATATTTATCTTCGTCTATAAATACAGATACATTGACATCAATATAACATACACATAATTTGAAGAGATCAAATGTGAAAGCAAAAATGATAAAATCACCTACTAGAGAATTACTTATATCTCATAAACATAGAGGTTTTATTTTCTCAACTGACAGGAAGCCAGGAGAGATGGAATTCAGGGATGACGTACTTATTTGAGAAAGATATCAAGTCTGCAATATTTTTCTCTTCCTTCCTTATTATTCTTAGAGTAAGTCCTGATTTAACAAATACATTCTGGTATGGAGAACATTGGTAAGTCGGATTCTCTTGTAAGTCCAACAAAGCGAGTTGTATTCACCTTTGACACAAATATACAACGTATATTCTTTGTACTCCCAGCAATCCCCTCCACATCACCACTGCTTTTCTCTTGCTTCCAGACATCCTGGGCTCTGATTGAGCACTGTGCTACTGTGCACTGTCGCACTGCACAGTAAGTATACAGTGGCACACTGTGACAATGCCCGGCAGACACGTGAGCTCCTTCTGCGATTTGTTTGCATCTATGAATGTGTACAGTGCAAGGTCTATTCGTATCTGTGAAGGTTCACAACTTGAATGTTTGTAAGTCAGGGACTTAACTGTAATATGATCTTTCAAGTCATAGTTGTAAGATTGCTGCTCCATTATTAGATGTCAAGACTTAAGCTCTAGGCAAGAAAAAGAAAAAAAAGAACAGGATAGTGAAGAAGTAGAGAAAGCAGAACTGTTGCACACTGCTAGTGGGAGTACAAGTTGATAGAGCTATTACGTAAAACAATATGAATGTTCCTAAAAAAATTAAAAATACAAATGCCCAATGATCTAGCAACCCCTCTTTTGGGTATATAAACCCAAAGAGATCTTTGAATTCCTATGTTCACTGAAGCACTATTAGGAATAGGCCAGATGTGGAACAAACCTAAGTGTGCACTGACAGATCAATGAATAAAGAGAGTGTGGCACATATATGCAACGGAACACTATTTGGCAACAAAGAAGAATGAAATTCTATCACTAAGAACAACATGCATGAAACTTAAGGACATTAAGCCAAGTGAAATAAGTCAGATACAGAAAGGCAAATACTTCAAGATCTCTCTTATATGTGGATATTTTTTTACAAAAGTGGAATACATAGAAAAAACTACAACTAGAGGTTCCATTTGATCTAGCTAGTCCTCTACTGCATATCTCCCCAGAAGAATTAAAATCATCCTATCACAGTGATATATGCACAACCACGTTCATAGCAACACAGTTTGTAATAGCTAAATCTTGGAAACAACCTAAATGTCCAACAACTAATGAATGGCTAAAGAAGATGTAGTTTTTCTATACAATGGGGTACTATTCTGCCATAAAGAAGGATAAACTAGAGACATTTGTATGTACATGGATGTTCCTTGAGAACATACTATTAAGTGAAATAAATCAGACACTCATGAGTACACAACGAATTGTTTCTCTGATATGAGAAACCGTAAGTGTAAATAAGGACAAAAAGATGTAATAGATATTATATATAAAAGGAAGATAATATTCAAAAGAAAGGAGAACGAGAAAGGAAGAAAGGGGAAAAGTAGGAAGGGAAAAAGGAAAGAAAGGGGAAAGGGAAAAAATGGAAAAATATAAATAAATCGGCAATAAATAGGGAAGGGGAGGAGCAGAAGGGAGGGGTGGGGAAGAGGGGGGAAATCAAGATACATCATGTACAGGTACCACATAACCATGATGAATGTGATCATTATGTATACAATGTACCAATACATGTTCTTGGTAAAAAATTTAAAAATTTATAAAATTTTTTAAAAAGTAATAAAATAAAATTTTTCTTGGGCATTTAAAAAAAAGAAACAGAGAGTAAAATGATGGTTAACAGAGATAGGAGGTGCAGAAGGGAAAGGGGGAAAATGAGGAGGTACAGATTAAAGGATACAAAATTACAATTATATATAAGGAATAAATCTAGAAATATAATGTATAGTATGAGGAATAATGATGTGTCCTATACTTGTAACTTGGTAAGAGAGTAAATTTTAGCTGTTCTTACCACACCCACACACACACACACACACATACACACATGCAACAGTTGTGAAATAATATGTATCTTAATTGGTTTGAGTGTTGTAATAATTTATATGTACATATGATCATATATATGATCATAATGTTGTAGACCATAAATATATACAACAGAATATTTCAAAAAAGGGAATAGAAAAACATATTTGAGATATGCTTCATCTTCCTTTTTTCATTTGGGGAATTAGAGAGTTCTCATAAGACCAAATCACTTAACTTTTCTTTATATCTCATTGGCAGGTACTTAACCATAACAGCTACAAAACACCTCTGGAGAAGGAAGTAATTTTATCTGGACTCATTTTTACTTCAAAGATAATAACAGTTACTAAAATAGGAGAATTATTATTGACTAACTAACTTGAAAGGACAGCAGGATAGATATAGAGCTCAGAGAAAGATGTCTAGAGATACATTTAGATTTCCCGTCAGATAATTTAATTTTGACTAAATACCTTTCAGTTTGCGAGTGTGTTAGCTTTCTCATCGCTGGAACACAATGCCTGACACCCAAAGCTTAAAGGAGGCGGCGTTTAATTTGGCTTAAAGGGTTCAGGGATTTCAACCCACGGTTGGCTGGCTCCGAGGCAGGAACATCACAGCCAAAGGTGGTGAGAGCACAGCTGCTTTGTTCATGGTGGAGGGAAGCAGAGAAGGACAGCAGTGCCGGAGAGGAAAGATGCGGAGACCATAGAGAGTCATGGAGGCCGTGGCTCCATGACAACCCAGACGCACTAGCAGCACACTTTACTAACCCCTAGGCGTCTATTAATCCAATCAAACTGATAAGATTAATAGTCACAGGGGGCAATTTTAAATCTTATTAATTTAGAACTAATTTTCCATCTCAACAATAAGCCAATTTGTAATGCATTCTAACTAGGTATTAGAAATGCTGAATAAGACATTTTCTTCATTCACGAATAAAGTTACACTTCAAGTGCAGAGATGATTATTTGCAAACATTTAATGTTAGGTGTATCATATAGAATCTAGTGCATTTCCATCGATGTGTATATGTGTGAAAAGAAAGGAGACAGAGACAGAGAGCCAGAAAAAGACGGAGACAGAATTTATTGGAAATTATGATCTTAGATACTTTAGAATAAACTGATAGATTCTGGCCCAGATGGCGGCCTTTATTAAGGTTTCAAATTATGATCAGTCAATTGGATAAGCCTCATATATTTGAAGAAGAAATCTGGAAGAATCACAGAATTCCTGAAATTTTGTCCAACATTTTCAATTTTCATTTTCTTGATTCCTCCTTTTCCTTTTCCATCCCTTTTAATATCCCCATCTCTTACTCTTGACAGTGGAAACCTTTATGGCTTCTATGCATTAGCTATATTTTTCTGATGTATTTCTTCTACTCTGACCTGATCTGATAATGAAGAAATGACTCTGTGATTGCCAACCCTTACTGTCTCCTTGGTTATATTTTCTTTTATGGGTGTCACAGCCTATTACTGGTTTTATTTTGGCCTTAGCTAGTCAGAGAAGGTGAAAAATTAACAAAAAATGTTAGAGGAAAACTATCAACAGATGACTAAAAGTTAGTTATTGAACTGCTCCATAGGAAAACAATTGATACAGCAAAAAATTTTGGTCTCATGAAGAACTTCACCTCTAATTTCATGGCTTTATTCATTAATTTTTGGCTTCTATACATTAGATATTAGTGATCATACCTTCTTGAAATACCATCCTTTATTAATTGCTGTAGCCATTATATTCTCCTGAATTTCTAAACACCTCTCCATCTGTACACTTTTATTCATGCCCTTCTCATTATATTCGAGAGAATGATATTACAACACTATTCTTAGGTTCAGATATTCTTTACTCAGTATAATTTCCACTGGACATTTCATTCACTTGTATGTCTAGAAACTCCTTGCCAGGGACTCTGTCAGTTGTGTCTATGTGCATTTCTTCTCAAATACTAGGCGCTTACTTGTAGCCATCATCTATGGAAACTCTAGAGTTAACAAGGGTCCTGGGAGATTTTAGATCCCAAATCTCATGGTCCCTAAAGCAATCCCTGTGTAAAGGGCATTGAATGAAGTGGCTGAATGCTCCCATTTGTTTGAAGTGCTCTCCAGGGAGTCAGTTGTACTACAGCTTGGAAATGTGATCTGCCATGTCATTGCAGAGCAATAAGGCCCAGAATCAGCAAATCAGCAATGGAAGAAACAAAACTTCCATGCAACCTTATTAACAACTCCCTGGAGAATACAGCGTGTGTGTGTGTGTGTGTGTGTGTGTGTGTGTGTGTGTGTGTGTGTGTATCATGAGATTGGATTCTACAATCCAAAAATTCTAAGAACAATTTAGATTGAGCTATCATTTCGTTATATTTTATATTGTGAAATACTGCTCCTCAGTGAAGTATTTATTTATTTATACACTCATTAGTTTATGTATTGTCTTGAACCAAAATATTTGGCTCTTGTGAATTAGAATTGGGTGCAGGATAATTATAAGGAAATGATGCTGGTTAGTGATTACATGCTCATAAATTGGCTAAAACTAAAAGTTTTTCAAAGAGCAGTGTTACACTTATGTGACCAATAAGAATGAAACAAATAAGTACTTCAGAAAGAAACAAGCACTACTAGTTAGCACTCTTATTTGCAAACAACAGAAAACTGCCCTTCTTTTTTAAGCAGAAAAGTAATTTATTTGAAGAGACATCACAATTCCCAGACCTCCCTGGAAGGCTATAGCAGCAGTTGGGAACAGGAATTGAGGGACACAAGATAGTCCACCTTATATTCCAGAATTGGTCCACTGAAGATACTGCTGATGTTAACCACCGCCAAAACTGCTGCTACCATCCTTTCTGCCTGCATCCTCTGTGATGTTAAATCCTCTAGCTGCTCCCAAAACCCGTGCCTAACTGCCCTGTTGCACTCTCAAATTCACTGCAATTTCAACATGTAGTCTGTGATTTACAGTGCTTTGAGTACCAATCTCCAGATACAGTCAGTGATGGGGTGTGTGAAAGAAAACCACAAAGCAATCCTATCAAATATTCGCCTCTACTAACAACAGGAGGACACGTGTTGCGGTATCTCCATTGGGTTTTATTTATACTGAAAGAGTAAATAGATCCGCAACCACTCAAACGTTAAATGTTTTATTACCTTTTCTATTCATGAAATAGTGTATTTTTTCAAAAAATTTCATTTTACATATCTAAACAATCATTCCTTCTGTAACATCCATCAATGAAGTAATTATGATATTATTTTCAAAGCTATTTTGACTTTAACCTTGTTTCTGAGAAATAATCTTTATTGATGGAAAAAGAAGTCAAACTTAGCCCTTTAGTATGTAATAAAAATCTTATTCCTTAAACCACTCTTCTGTTTGCAATCACAAAAACTATGATAGCTCTTTCAAATAGTAGATTTGATGTGGGGTTACAATGACATTAGTTACTACATAGCACATAATCCAATAAGTACTACAGATAATTTTTATTATATTATCATAACCTCTATGTTTTCTGTGTAATTAGATAGTATGCGTTTCAATGTACTTTGTCACATTTTTTTTTCTAAATCTAATATATAAGTGTTTTTGTGCTTTAGAAGAGTAAAAATAATTTTGTGGTCATGTACAGAATTATTTGACTTTTCTGATGGGTATTGTTTAAAAGTATGTTCTATTAACTTAGCTTTTTATTAACTAAATTCTTAGTTTTTGGAATCAAGAGAAATTTCAGTTTCAAATGCAGTTTATAATTTCTAATAATTGATAACTCAGGGTTCGTGATATAAAGAATGCATTTAAGAATTCAATTGCTTAGAATTTTATGAATATTAAATAGTGGAATAATAATAAAATGGGAATGAAAAAATATACGAAAAGTGGACATATACCTGCATTTAAACATAAATAATATTTTTCAAATTTTTAGAAAATTGAAAATGGGGATATTTTTCCTACGTAATATTTTTTCTTTTTTTCCTACATAATGTTAGATTAATAATAATATATATGTATACATAAATATATGCATAGGCTACAAAAAATGACCAAAGGATTGTGAGGTTGATATAGATAGATATGCTTACCTTCATAATTTTTGCCCTTAATTTTGTTTTCTTACTAAAATTACTGATTAAATAGTTATTGCATATGATCAGTTAATAATTTTGTATTGTTCAACCTGAAATAGTATAATTGTTATTTTTAAAATGATTTTTACATTTGTCTAAAAATGTAATAGGTTATTATAAAAGAATATGTTGTAAATTATAGCTTAAATTAGTTCTACATATGTACAAATTTTATATAACATTATTAGAATGTAAACTACTAAGATAGCACTGTCCATCAATCATGGCCACAGTTCACACAAACTTTCATTTGTTCAAATTAGGCAAAAATAGTAGAGGAAAACACAAGAAGAATATTTTTCTCCAGAAGAGAGAAAAAAGGAGTGTGTGGCGTCATAAGAAATAAATACACATAGTAGTATCTAACTTTATCCATCGTGACCCATATCTAAATTCCTTGTTTTAATAAAGGAAGTCTGTAACAACCTTTATCACTGAAAGTATTGATTTCCATGCTAAAATGTACCACGTGAAAGACTATCCATTGAGGAGAATAAAATTGATTAACTTCATTTGCTCCCACATTGATTGGCCTCGCTACACATTCTGTCCTGTCGAAGAGGAATAAAAATAACTGAAACAATAACAAC
>PVJO010003725.1:37556-119102 GCA_004026905.1 Hystrix cristata | reverse complement strand
CCAATTTGGAAAATTTATGTTCTGGCTTGTCTAGACCTCAGTTTTTATGTGTACTATGGTTTTAACAAGGATAAATGCTATCTCCAATATCCCTAGATCTGTGTTTGTAATTTTTTCTGGAGGCAGCAACTCCTGCCATTGTACCACCTGCTAAGAGTGTTAGATTTAAATAGTCTCAGAACCAAAATGATTATAGCTTAGGACTTCATGGTGGCTTTTCTATTTGAATCATCTGCACCAGAGGAAAAAGATTCATTTAACTTATATAGAACATACCTAGAGAAATGTTTAACTAGTCCAAGTTCGGGAGGACAGAACAAGACAAAGCAGGGCACATAATTTCCTTTCCTCTTGGATAATTCCTTGTGCTCACAGGCACTCCTGTCTGGATTCACTAGACCTAAATATCTTTTATCGGCCATTCTTGGGCCGAAGTTTTATTTTTGGTAACTTTATCAGTTAAGCTTAATTGTCCATTTGATTGGCTTGCCAGTTTAGTGGAGCACTTCCCTTCTGGGTGGGCCTGTGTTGACCACGGAGGTGTGAACTCGGGTTCTATGCCTGGTCCACGGCGCTTTTATCTCTGCTCCTCAGCTATAGTAAAGTGAGCAGTTTAGCTCCTGCAAACCCTTCTAACATAATATTTCTGCTTTGGAGCCAGCTCATTGAAGCCATGAGCTAAATAAACCTCTCCTTTAAATTGTGAGTGTCGGGTATTTGGTCCCAGCAACAGGAAAAGTGACCAATAAAGTACCATTTAACATTTCTCTTTTTTTTTTTTTTAATATTTATCCGTTAAACTGATTTTATTTATTTATTTTTTTTTTAATTTTATTTTAAACCAAGAACATGTATTGGTACATTCTACATACAATGGTCACATTCATTACATTAATTCTGTACCTATATATGATGTATCTTGGCATTTAACATTTCTCAATCCAAAAATCGGACTCTTCTCCTTGTTACTCAGGTCACCAAGTACAAATTCCTACTGACAGTCTTTCCTTGGGGCAGCATTTCTCATTCTTCCAAGTACCCTTTTAAAAGCATAAAGGTCTTTTGCTAAATCATGGATATCTTACATAGTTGGTATGGATTAGAGAGTCATTTAACACCAACAGGGGTCGAATGAAGCTATCTGTAGATTTGGACAGTAACTCAGTTATTATAACTTTCTACTTCATCCTCTCCGAACCAGAGCTAAGTGCTGGTCTGAGAAATCCTCTTTCTATGAAAATTTGAATTCCTGGCCTAAATAGGAGTGTGACAGCTTGACCTCTGATATCTGTGTTCTTTATATGCTGGCCA
The DNA here is from genome assembly GCA_004026905.1 of Hystrix cristata. Taxonomy (NCBI): domain Eukaryota; kingdom Metazoa; phylum Chordata; class Mammalia; order Rodentia; family Hystricidae; genus Hystrix; species Hystrix cristata. The sequence continues at coordinate 117,791 of PVJO010003725.1, read as the reverse complement.
TATGTTTTTATACGTAGTTTTTCTCTCCTGGCTCCCATATCCTCACACTCTGTTGACCTATAGGGAAATATGTTATATTCTGCCCTTGGAAATAACTAATTTCCCATGTCACTGCTTGGCATATGCCAACATTTCCTTTTGATGAACTATCTGCTTTCACAATGAACTTTTCCATCTGCTAGCTTGCTATCTTCCCCTGCATCTGTCTCATGGGGGAGGAGGTTTCTCCTTCATCCTACTAAGTGAAAAAGATATCTAATCTTTGTTGATTCTGTAGTAAAATAACATATTGTTTCTAGAAAAAAATGAAGCATGTTGAAGTCAGTGTTATGACATTTTCTAAATCAAAACCCTACAAAACTGATTATAGTTGAATAATCTCATCTTTAAGGTACTCTACAAAATTCTAGAAATTTCCCTTTTTTTTCCACTATATTTTTATTTTCTGTAAACTCTGTCTGCCCTATTGACCTTACGTACTATAATTTTTCCTTAAGTTCCCTCCTTGATCAATACATGTCCAAAAATAAATGATCATTCAAGATTCAATTCAAATGACATTTCTGCCTTAAAATTTTCCTTGGTGCAATCTTTAGAAAATATTCTCTCTCTTGTAAATCCTGGCATTATTTTAAAGTCCTCTTACAGGAAAAACAACTCTTTCTCTTGGAACAGTAATACTTATGTATGCATTCATATCACGCTAGAAAAATTATCTGTACCTAATTAATCAAGTATCCTAAATTTGCTATAGTGAGTAGGTATTTTATAAATATTTCCTGGCTATATACATGTTATGGTTTGTGCCTAAATGTCCCTCCAAAGCGTCTTGTGGTAAGAAGTGGCTGAATCAGAGGTGGCTGGGTCTAGAGTGGGTGATGCTGGGATTAAGGGCCTGTGATTACTACATCATTCCACTGATCGGTTGGCACCGGCCTAATCCTGGCAGCCTGGGTAAGATATAAGGGGCAGAGCGAAGCTTTTTAGGTCCCATCTGTGCCTCTTGCTTACCTTGCTGCCTTCTGCCTGTCTGCCCTGCCACCCTGCCTTGGACTCAGCTGACTGTGAACTGAAACCTCCACAAGCTGTGAGCTAAATAAACCTTTCTTCCCCTAACTTTTTGGGTGTCAGGTGTTTTGTCTCTGCAAGGAGAGAAAAGTAACTAAGACAATACACATCTCTCTCCACCCACTGCCCAGGGAGACCACTTCATTGTTTAATGGGGAGAAAGCTTTTCTCTGGCTTGTCGTGTCTCAGAATCCTTCTATTTCATGCTTTTTATGCTGCATTTCAGTTATTAAAATTTTAAGGAACTATTACTGTTTCCCTCACACCCTCATCACATGTCTCTGTAAAATGATGAAGCAAGAATCTTTTTTTTTTGTCACTTTGAATAGAGTGTAGTTGATACACACACGAAAGCAATGCAATGAAGTCATTTTCCTCATTTTAGAAAACACACACACACAAAAGATGAAAAACCTAATATGAGTATATTCACCAATTAAATAACAGAATAGTAAAAGTAAGCATTGCTGGCACGTTGATTCACCCAGAACCAACCTTCAGAAATTGTTAGATGGGTTGAATTAAGCCATTTTATCAATAACAGGTATCACATGCAATATCCATATTTTAATGCTTAAATTACAATAAAAATCTAGAGAAAAAATTAGCTTCCAAAGCACGAAACTGCACACGACGCCTGGTTTTGGAATTCCGTACAGAACACACTCCTTCACTTGGACAGAATGTGGTAACAGATGCCTTTACTTACTTCCAGTGGGAATTGAAAACTTCAATTCATAAATACAAGGCTACTTGCCAGTAGACCTAGAGGGAGTTTGTGTTCTTGCATGTACAGACTTTCAGTGCTCAGGCTGTATCAACTTGTTTTATTGCCTTGAATGTCGTAAACCTCACTATTCGGTACACAGGACTGAGGCTGTCATTGTGTGGGTCACCGGTCATTCTTTTCATAAAAGAACCATGTGACACACATGACACACACTCACTTAAGGGTGGATCATAAAGCCATGTCACCGAAAGGTAAGTCATTCTGTAAGTTCACTTAATGATATCAGCAAATACCTTGTTATCCTTGATGAAATTTTGTATCCAGAACTTCTTGCCTCCACTTGTGTTATAAATGTTTCTTTAAAAAATTGAGATTAGTTCAATTTTCCTCCAGTTCATTAAAATATGTTAAAATTTTCTATTTTTGAATTTATTCAGTTTAACTGGAGAAGACTTGCTTTTGTGAGACAAAAAACAGTGTATTAAATAAGAGATAACAGGAGGAGAAGTACTTCACTATGAACCATGACACTCTGTTTTTATACTCCAGAAATTTTCATGATAGCCAACATGTGGAAACAGCTCAAATATCTGCCAGCAAATGAATTTAAAACCTGTGAGGTATACATATATGTATACATACGGCATAATAAAAATATGATGAGTGCTTATATTAAAGAAGTATTACAGTAAAAGACACATTGTCATTAATCTCACTCAGAATACTTCCCCTTACCTGGCACATGTTTATGATATCATTCTTAAATTTCCAAAGAAGTTCTGCAAATCCTTTTCCAAGAATGTCTTTACTTGCACTGTAGTAGCTCCCTCAATATCCTGAAATGATTCAAACTGTTTACCTCTTGTGATCATTTTGACTTCGGGGATGAACTAGAAGTTGTATGGGGGCAGATCCAGGGCATGAAGTGAAAGAGAACACACTAGTGTTACATGAGCCTGCCCTTCTGTTGTAGGGCCCCTGGCAGCAACCTTCTCCGTATTTCGTAAAGACATTCATGAAATAGGACTTCCAGAACTGCCTGAGAATGTGGTAAGAGTGATGAGGTGTGTTTGGTAAGTGTAAGGGGAGTATTTTGAGGAGGACTAATGGCAATGTGTCTTTTACTGTAATAAACCTTTAAAAATTAAGACACTGGCCATGTATTTTGATTGCTTGTTGTATAGAGGAAACTCGCCATTTATGACCACATGGATATCTCTGGAGGACATTGTGCTTACTGAAATAGGCCAGTCATGGGTAAAGAAACACAGTATGATTTCACTTATATATAGAATTCAAAAGATGTTGAACTCATCAAAGGAGGATAGAATGATGGTTCAAATTGTTTGGGGTGTGGGAAAAATGGCAAGACACTGGTCAAGCAGCACAAATTATAGTTAGAAGGTAAATAAGTTACGAAGATCTAAAGTATAGTATGATGACTGTAGTTAATGATAGTATATCGTTTATTAGAAACTTGCTAAGATATTATATCTTAAGTGTCTTTACCACATGCAAAAAATGATAACTATATAAGGTATGGATATGTTAATTAAGTTAATTAAAATATTTTACTATATATATGAATATAAAAATCTTTCCAATGCACTATATATGTATATATAAAATTTCTATTACACCTCAATAAAATTGTAGAAAATATCACTTCTTATTCTCAGATTATGCATAAAAATATCTAATCACAAGGTAGTATGCAAATCCTGTTTACACACAGAGACAGTTGTTCTCATCTAATTCTAATCTATTTCTTTAAAATATTTTGTTGGTTTAATTTCAACTATTACAGGTATATGAAATTAATAATATTAAATTACTTTTAACCAAACCAGTATATAGATCTACAACAATGGTGGTGAACCTATAGCACGTATGTTATTATGGGTTTTTTTTTGAAGACAAAAGATTATAATGTATGAGGGTTTTTTTTTTTTTCCCTTAAACTAAAACTTCAGTATTCGGGTTTAATTGCATTGTTGACATTTTGCAATAAATAAGTGGGTTTTGGGTTTCAGTTTGGGCACTTAGTCTTTAAAAGGTTCGCCATCACTGATTTATAAGCTTTTACTAAAGCAATTTATCAAATTTTGTGATCTTTAACTTAATTGTAGTCGCTGCAAATTAGCTATAATAGGTTTTCAATATATAATTTTGCTCACTAGTTCTTTTAGGTATTCCTTAGAAAATATGTGAAATTACTAAAACAATATGTTACAGTAAGAATATCAATAAAGAAACTTTAATTTTAAATCTATAATGTAATGAAGTATATTTGAATTAGCTTTTGGTTTAAATTAGGGATAAAGTTAGATACTTTTTTCATTATTTAAGTTTCTGTCAGCTCCGACTTTAACTCTGACCTTCCTGACATCCAAATCAAAAAGGCAAAACAATAAACTAAAAATTCTTATCTGAAACAAAGAAGTGTTCCTTTTTTCACATGGCACAAAAACTTACTTTAAAAGTGAAAGTATTTTCTTATGGTAAAAATTAAAAAAAATTTAAAACAGATTTTTTCCTATGCTTATTTGACAAGATATAAAATAGGTAATACTTTCTACTAAGACTGCAGAACAGGATGGATGCCTGCTCCGCATGGCGACGTTCACAGTTAAGGAGAAATGCAGGCAGATCTGTAATGGATGTAAGGAGCCGCAGGGCTCCCCGAGATGGAATGGTTGGTAGAGTTGGAGCACTCCAAGTTTTGCCCTTAGACCTACCACTTATGTTGTGCAGATTTTCCAATTTTGCTACAATCCTTCAAGTACTATAAAATTTTATAGTACTTGAAGAAAAAAAATCTAAAAAGAAAAACAGTCTACAAGAATCTTTGTTAAAAGCAGCCATTTAGTGATCAAGCAAGGAGGAGGAGTGGCTGCCATGCTCAGGGCAGGGGGATGGAGGAAGCAAATGGATTAATACTAGTGGTAAACGTCCCCGCACCAATACCAGTAGTATGTGGGAGATGCTCATTGCTGCTGACAGGTACTTCCATCCCCTGTGTCGAAAAAGTAACAGAATGCAAATGTTTCATATTTGATCATTTTTAATCTACACGAAGTGCAATTTTAAGTGTTTTGAACACAAATTCTGCCCATTATTTTGACAGAAAATTGTATATGCCTGTATATAAATGCTACTATGTATATTTCAAGAGAAAAAACTGCATTATATGTCCACATACATTGTGAAGCATTGTTATGGACACATACGCAATTACACCAAGATTACATTTGATCACATTTCACTCTCAAAGAGTAAGTATTTTCTTTAATTACAAATGTCAACATTTAGGAGGCTGGATGACCAAGCTCCACAGAAACAAAGACACCAATACAGATGGAACTTTGTGAGACTGGAAGGAGAGTCAGCTGTGGAAACCTCCCAGAGCTGATGCAGCTTCGGCAGTGGTGTGCACCGCGTGATCCACTGAGGAACTGCTCTGTAACAATTTCTGTGGGCCATTATTGAGATTTATCTGCTTGCTTCAGCATGAAGAAGACATGATTTGTGTAGATGATCATGCTGTTTCAAACCACATTGGAGGCCGCAGAGTAACACGGTCGTCTCCTCCCAGTGCCAGCCCCTGTGGTCCAGACATCCTGTGACCCTCCACCAGCATGGCGGTGTATCCTAAAGGTGCCTCTGCTGGGAGATTGTCGAGCTTGACCAACTCCCATCCCTGGGACATAAACAAAAAGTTCACTTGAGTAGGCTGTCATAGTGCCTTTTAAAAAGTAATAAGGGATTATTGTGCAATATTCGATTGATGTATACATATAGCTAAGAGATTTTGAGATGTGTATACGACTTTCAGGACAAACGTGCAGTAATCTATACACACATTTACATATGAGTTACAAAATATGAAAATGAAAACAAACTGACATGGATGTATCTTCTTCCTTAAGGGATAAATCAAAATGATATTGTTTAAGGTCTCTGTATATCCCTCTTCAATACATATCTCTCCCTCACAGAATAATCCTTATTCTAAATTTTTAGTTTGACATATGCTTGTTTGGAGATTTTTTTTTTTTTTTTTTTTTTTTTTTGTGCCGGGAATTGAACCTTGTGCTCGCGAGGCAAGTATTCTAACCACTGAACTAAATCCCCAGCCCTTGCTTTGAGATTTTGATTTTATATATAGTCTATAACTGAGCGATGCGTTTTTCATTATTGACTGTATGTGTTTTTGTTTCAACAATACTAAAATAATATATTTGTTATTTTTAACTTAATCAAAGTGATATCACAATAAATATGGCCTTTTATGACATGTCTTTCATTAAATCAACATGATTACCTGCCAAATTTCATTCATGTCGATGCATAATCTGTAGTTCATTAATTTTTCATTTCTATGGACTATTTTATTGTTTGACAGTATCCCAATTTATTTATCCAATTTCCTTTTGATAGATATATGTATTGATTCTATGATTTTGCTCTCTAGAATTATACTGCTGCAAACATTCTACTGATTGCCTACTAATTCAAAATTCAAGAACTTCTCTGGAGTATATGTCTAGAAGTGTAATCATTAGTTATAGCATACATCATGTAAGTAATAAATTATGCCATACTCTTTTCAAAAGTTGTCCAAACTCTACTCTTACTAATAGTGTTCTGCCACCAGTCTTAACAATACTTGACTTTTTCTTTCTTTTTTTTTTTTTTTTTTTTTTTTTTTTTTTTTTTTTTTTTTTTTTTTGAGACAAGGTCTTACTCTGTAGTTCAGGCTGGCATTGAGCTCACTACGTAGCCCAGGCTGGCCTCAAACTCATGGTGATCCTCCTGCCGCAGCCTCCCAAGTGCTGGGATTACAGGCATGAGCCACCACGCCTGGTTCTTGACTTTTCCAACATTGATCACCAACCTATCAAGTTGAAAAGTCAGGCCATCTCAGTGTTAACCTTTGTTTTCATGTTTCCTTCAGTATATAGCCCTTTTTAAGGTTTTAAACTGTTCTATTACTGTTTTATTTTATATTAATATCTATTTAGTTATTTTATCTACTTTTATGGATTCATATTTCCTGAATCATTTAGATGTAATGGATGAAATGCTTTATTAAGTTTTACTTGTTTCAAATACCTTTTCACAAACTTCGACTTATTTTTATGAACAAACGTTAATAGAGTGCTGTTGAAAATAAATATAGTTCCCATGTAACATGTCATCTTCTCTGAAGTTTTAACAGACATCTCTTTTGTATATGAACTATTAGGCTTTGCCTTTTTAAATTCATTTGTTCTACATTCTCTACTTGGAGTAATGTGTTTACAATAACACAAAAGTAACATTTAAGCATTAGCTTTGCTATTAGTAGTAAAAGCTACTAACCAAAGTGAATCTACAGTTTATTGTTTGTTGGTTGGTTTGTTTTGCTTTGCGATCATGGAAAAATATTTGGGGTTATAATGGCTTGAAAGAAATAAATTTTTGTTCAGAGATCTTTTAAAAGTAACTAGAAAATAAATACCTATCATCGACTTGTTTAGGTTCAATTTATGACATGTATCAAACCATTTCCATGGATCATTTCTTAAAGTAAAAATGATATATGTTATCCGTCAGAATCAACGTTTCTGTCATTGCTACTTGGGGAGCACAAAAGTAACGGCAATAATATATTAGTTTCATCATCGTACATGTTTAAAGTAAAAATAGTCAAACTGAAACTATCCCATAAATGGAACAAAATACAGTATACATTTTACAAAAAGTGTGATATACAATTTCTCTACATTGAATGAAGTGAGACAACAAGTATTACATTTTAGTAGATATCTCAAAAGGATAATATCAGAAGTAAGTGTGTGCATCTTTAACGAGAAGACTTTAAAGTGTGGTCGGAAAGAGTAGAAATGCGCTGGAGAAATCAGTTCAGATTTTCCCATAAATCAGAGGTCTGAGAACAAGTACAGAGTGCAGGACAGTTGGAAGAAGATGAATACATTCTTGGACACTGGGTTCATGGCCTCCATCGCTGATAAACAACACCCCCATGGCAGAACCAGAAGAGACCCCCAGCAACACCACTGTTATTTTAAGCCTCTAGCAAAGTCGTAGAGAAAAGAATAACCTCTGAGGAATTATATTGGCTAAAAGTGACCATGGCAAATAAAGACAACCAGAAAAACAAGAACTAATAGTGTAATACCAAGACCTGAGAACTTGAGAACATGTCAGTAAAATGGCTGACTTGCTTGCAAATAAATAGGGCAAACCAAACTGAAAGAACACACATTGGTGGGTACATCTGCTCTTTTTTTTAATAACTCAGTGGACCTGGTTGCTGTGCAACCATTTCAACTCATATAGGTAGAGTGAGGTCAGGGAGCCCCGAGCATAAGCCGCCTGTGCTACCCTGAGGTAGTGGCAATCAGGGATCGTCTCATCAGATGCAGAAGCGCAGGCTACAGCAAGTCAGCGTGATGAGCAGGAGGCCAGTATGCTTGGTACTGTACAGGCCTGTGTGTTAACACTTTCTCTGCTAACTTTGCAGGAAAACTCATTCTTACTCCAGATCCTTTGACATAGCGTCATGCTTTTGTGAGTACTGTTCTTTATGAACTTGACTCACTTTATATTATCACCAACACAAAATAAAGTCTTTATTGAAACTTGACTTATCACTTAGACTTGGAGATTTGTGAGAAAACGTTTCCTACCTCTGTGTGTAGTCTTTGGTGGATCCTTACACTAGAAACACTGACACCTTCTGGAATCTATAAGGAATTTTCTGACCCTTTTTAGAAAATGTTTATTTCCTTTATGAATAAATATAATCATAACTATTAGAGAATTTACAAATTTCCAAAAATGTTTAAGCATGTTTTATATATGAACTCATTTAAACTTACCAAAAAACCTTACAGTCTTCATGGAGAGTAATTTAAAAAAAATCTTTGTCCATGCATTACTTTATTTCTCTTTTACATGTTTCTTCACTGATTCATTTAAGAAGCATTATTGAGCACTTTTTATATGCCAAGAAATGTATGAAATACTCTCCTAGATCAGTGACCCAAAATTCGAGTGTGGTATTTTGTCACACCATTTATGATGGGTTAGTGTTGAATTACATATGTCAGTTATAAGTGGCAAGAATTGTGTGAATCTGAATGTGGGGAAACATAGGGCCAAACAAACTCAAGACAGTTTCCCAAGTTCAAGACTTTCTGAAGTCTTTGGACCTGATGATATTGAATGAACGTATCCTATCTTGAGTACTAATCCAACATGAATGCCACCCTCATTAAATCAGCAAATCTTTGATTAAGCCAAAACAAAACAAAATCCTTGCCCCTTGTCACTTCCCTAAGCCAGAAGATACCCACTGCCAAGATGAGACAGTATCCAGCATCATACCAGTGCAGCCCAGCACTGAACTCTCTGTCTCTCTGCATACACGAGTCATTTTGTACTATGGCTCACATGTCTCTTCCCTTTAAGTCTCACCAGGCTTTATTATGACCTCATGCTATTTTAAGCCTAAGTGAACTGACAATCTATGCATTTAATCCTTCTTTAAAAATGAAAAAAAAAATAGAGTTAACAAAATTGTGAAATGGAAGGTTACACTTGAAAAGTAAAGTGAAAGTACATGACAAAATGAGCCAGGAAGTTTTTGCAGCAATTCACAGTAACTAAAATGCCTTAAACTCGTAGAATGATTTTGTCTGGTGAGCTCAAAGTGCCCTACATCTGTTCGGTCACTTCCGCACAAATAGTTCTGTTTCATTTGTTTAGTGATATTAATCTTGCAATAAAGAAAGGTAATAAAAGGGCATATTGAGAAGAACTGGTTAGAAAGTGAGATTATATAATGAAGAAATTTTGATGTATTTATCTTTCTCTTTACAACAACTAGAAAAGTATCTAGAACACAGTGAGCGCTTAAAAATACTCATATTGTTGAAGAAGCCACTGTGGAAAAAAGATGTTAGAAAACTTAATGTGGTTTAGTCTTCAAGAACATGTGTTTTGGTGTTAGACAGAACCAAGTTTGAACCTCAATCTGACTGTATCCTGCGTCTTGTCTCATTTAAACTCTCTGAGCTCTAATTTACTTAGTCCTAAAATGAAGGAATCTTCTCTTAGGATATTTGCCAGGATTTCATTATATAGTACGTAGAAAGATCCCTCCTCATTTCCTAGCATATCAAATTCACTATTTATTATTGTAAAAATGTGCCATTGGTTTAGAGATTAAGAGGTTTTGATTTACTGCCTTACTAAAACTATATTTAACATCCCAAATATTTTTTCAGGTCTTGTTTTTAAAAACTGTGGGTCTGATTATGTCAGTTCTATCAACCTAAAAGGTCTAATAGCTTTTCATTTCTCTAGACATGCAACTTTATACTTCCAAATCATGACCATCTCCTCAGCCTTCACTTCCTCACACTCAGTGCAGGTTGCAGTATTCCTCGCTGTGGTCTCTTTGGCTTTGCTGATCAGTCACGTTGCTTCAGTTTCTTTTGTCAGTCTCTTGATTGTTGTGGATTTATGTTTTTATTACTCTTTTCCTGTGATTCTAAAAACTGTTATGAATCATAGAAGAGATCACCGTGCTCTTCAGAGTCAGAAGCCTATAATGTATTTTGAGTAATGTTTTCGCAGAGTGATGCATGACATGATAAGCAACTTAAGTCTGCAAACTGTATGAGATCATGGAATATCTCCAAGTTTTGAAGATCTGCTGTTTGACAAAAGATTTAAAAATTTAAAAACATGGTCCTTGTTCTCAGAAGTTCAGTGTTAAGTGAGGAAGTAAGTGACCTCCGTTTAGATAAAACAGGGAGCCCTTCATGAAGGAGGTACTGTTTGGTTTATCTTTCAATGTGATCATGATTTGTATGATGATAGTGGAGAGGAACATTCACGATAAAGCAGTTCCAACAACTGCAGAAAAGGTCACTTCCCACATACAAATGAATATCAACCATCTATCTGTTATCTACCCATCTATCTATTTATCTTTCTGGCTGTTTATTATGTATATATTCTCTTTTCTTCATAAGTTGATTTGACCATGTGACGTGATACACATTTGGATCCTTTATAGGAATATTCACCAACTCGGTGGCTCCCACTGAATCTGGTTATAAATATGCACAATCTCTTTTTGTTTACTACTGCCTACTGATTTGACTTTCACTAACTCCATCAGGATGCTAATGCTACTAGCTATAATCAGAAGGCTACATTACTGATCGAGTTCTTAAAGTGAAAACATTTTATAAATGCTGGCTCTGTTATTTGTTATACACATGAAAGAAATAAAAAAAAATGTGCCACTTAAAAACTTCCAAATACTTCAAATGTCTTCAATTTGGGTATTGTTAGAAAAAAATAAATGAATGTTATGATCCCCGTGGACTTTAATATAGTTTTATAGGAACAATATGTTTAAACTACCATTTATTCCCACCTGTGAATTTCCCTACTGGTTACTTCATTTCTCTAATATAATTGCTTGACAGAACAAATACAAATTAATGCTACTGGGCCCCCATGGAATCCGTCTTAAAGTGTTTGAATGCACTACTGAACCAAAAACATTAATAAAGGTAGCAGATGCCTCTATCAATGAAGCAGTGGATGCGTGTTGTTCGGTTTCTGTGAAAATGCTTGTCAGTCATGAGGATGCCTGGACTATAGTAAGATGGCAATAAGCTGCTTCCGAAACTACAGGGCCAAATAGTACAGCTGGAGAAGAAGTATTTGACGCTTAAAAATATTGTGCCTCTAGGACTAATTACGCTTTTGCAAACTTAGTAAAACATTGCTGTTTATTTAAACTTCGGCTGTACAAGATCTCCCTCAAATGAATGGTAGCTATTCTGAAGCCTGCACATAAACATCTATTTTGTAGAGAAACTAGCAATTAAGAACTTGTAATGAATTCTAGTCTTTTCCAATCTCTTTAAAAGAACACCATGGAATCAGAGAAAATAAGATATGAAGATTCTCTAAGGAACTGCCCTGTCTTTTTCTGACTTCAGATCCCAAGAAAGTACCTTATTTTTCTGGGTGTCATATGTTTATTTCCTGTTACAAGTCCAATATAAATTACAATTCAAAATTGTCCAAAAGACTCCATATACAAGTAGGTATTTTTAAATATCTGTAAGACTATCCTGGGCAAGTGCAATTCTAGTGATATTTCCCTGTTGACATTCCGCATGATAGAGATTTGTGTTGTAGGTTCACTGGTTTTAAGTTTACTTAAATTCTTTAAAATATTCAGAGCATGTCATGAGTGTTGAAGATGCTCTATAAATACCAGATCCAATTTATTATATATAAATGCATTCTCAAAGTGCAACCTCCTGTGTGCTTAAGACTTTCTAATGAGCCTCACAGATGACTAAAGACTCTTAAGATTGTAGGTGTCCTCTTTCCTGTGCAGTAGTAGAGCAAAGAATACTTGACCACTTGGCTTTCGAGGTTCATGTTTCATAACAAAAATCGTAGCCAAATACAAAGTGAAAAGAGAAGTACATTACGTGGATGGCTACTTGATAACTGCCTCGAAAGTTTTCCACAGACAGGCCCAGATATTGCAGAGACGGGGTGCTTTGTGATGCTGCTGAAAACACTGCGATGGAACCCTTACTTCCTGCACTGAGTGAATGCGCCAGGAAAGGTCAGACTGCTCCTTTGGTCTCCAGTGACGTTCTCCCCACGGGTTGCACATGGTAGAAGGTCTTTCATCTACTGAAAGTGTTAGTGCATTTTTTATATTCTGAGTCATAAAGAATTCATGGGGCAAAGAAAAGCAAACAATTACAAAACTAGAGAGGGCTGAAAGCATAGTATTGCCTCATGCTAGATTCTCCTGCTTTGAATTTCATGAGTGTTTAAGGTTGAATTGGAATGCCATGCAAGTTTGAAGGCAATTATTTGGACTTCACCTGCATCAACCTGTGCTCACAGTGCTTCTCCTTCCATAAAAACAAAGGGAACAAATGAACAAAAGAGTAAGAAGAGGAAAATACTTATCATCCCTCCTAGAAAGTGAAAGGAGCACCAGCAAACACATGTTGTTCATGTAGAATCAACTAGGCAATGATTCTGTAAACTCTGTTATTAGTAATATGCCTGACTTTCTATATTTGGTATGTATATCAATGAATCCATGATATAATTTTCTCTCCTCTCCTATATAAATGGGACTCATGTTTGTGTTACTTTTCTCAGTTGTAATAGTCAAGTTCTCAGGAACTATAGGATTAAGGATTGATTTATAAAAAAAAAAGTACCCTCCCCCATTAAAATAGAAGATTGAAAAAAGGATTAAATATGAATTTGAAGATCTCTAGTCTAGTACTCATCGTGTAGTAAATGCTCCTTAAATGTTTCTTTAAATCCAAATATAATTCCCATTGGTATATCTTCTATCCAGATACGATCTTTTCCCTCATTTCTGCTTTTAGTACATTGCAGTAATGTCACTGATATATTAATGAAAGAAATAAAGTCGCTAAAAATAGTACTTGATTTTTCTTGTCTGACAACAGAATTAAAGTTCTGTTGTATTTTAACTAATGGTAAGGTTGAATGTAAGTAGAATCCAACTAGGTAGGTACATCCGTTATAAGATTTGAAGATCAGTGCAAACCAAACTTACTCATTTTCCTTTGAAAGCACTTTTCCACAGTTTCATTTTGTCTTCAGGTTTTGTGTTCCCAAATGCATCTTCCAGGCCAAGATGTATATCCCAGTTATAGTTTTCTCTGTATTGCTTGCATATATCTTAGTTTCTATCACATACAAATCATTCCATAGATTTCTCTTGAAAGTGATTGCTATTGATTATAGTGTAAGCATGAGCAAACTGTCGTAAGGAACATGCATAGTGAATTGATATTAACAGGAGTGGGAGGTAGAGAAGAAATTTTCTTGGAACGCGTTCATTTGGTTTGGGCCTTAACCTAGCTGTAGGGAAGGGTAGCCCAGAGTAAGGAAATTAAATAAGAAACAGGAAAATGCTCATCTGAGAATACCCGAAGGGAGAATAATGAACAGGTACTAAGGAGGCTTCAAAAATAAGGTCGATCTCCGTCATGATTTTGCCAGCCCAGTGGTGAGGCTGGTCTTCAGTGGGCTACCAGTGTGGTTGCCATTTGTGGTGTCAGGGAATTCCGTGCCCTCACTTCCTTTTGTTGGTATTCTCCCAAAGGGCACTCATTTTCTTTCAAGTCTGTGAGGGCTGGCGTCTGAAGGAAGAAGTAATAGAAACATCTAAAGCCAGAGGAACAGGATTAATTTAACAGAGATCCAATCAAGAGCTTAGACAGAGTCAAACATGAGGAGCAAAACTTTCCAGACAATGCAGGTCATCAGGTAAAACTGAGCTAGTTTACATATATGCCAGAAAATAACAGTGCAATAGCTGCTGGGTCCTGAGCAGTAAATTATCAGAGCAGTCACAAGCAGAGAGAAATATGTCAAAAAGGTGTGAATTAAACCCAAGCAGGCAGCACTCAAAAAACTTTCTTTCTAAGGCAGCTCTATATCCCTATTTCTATGAATCTTTTGCTTAAATAGCTCTATCTCATGAAAGTATTAGAGCCTCTAGTAGCAGTGTGACCTTAAACAAGTAACTGAAATAATGATAGATTGCTGATATTGAGATAGGAAGCTGAAGTGTGGCTGAAACTAGCTGGGAAAGGAGATATGAGGAGATCCTGGGACACACACACAGAACAATTCTCAGAACCTTGCATGTGGACTTCTCAAGAGAACTCAGGCAGGTCTTTGATTGGATGACCTGGATGTGACGCTGGCATGGGAAATATAAAGAGGAGACAGTCACCATTAATCTCTTGCTACTGTGCCTCTTTATGATAGCCCACACGACAGTGCAGGGTGTATGTTTACTTTTATCTTTTGCTCCCTTTTTACTTGGCCCGAGCTTGCTCTGCAGAGCCCATTTCCCCACCCTTCTATTTTTTCCTACCTTTAATAAATGTGAACCTTTGCCACCATTCATGTTTGTTTCATTCAATTCTTTATCTGGGACAGAAAGGACCTAGAAATCACCTCTAAAAGAAGACTCCAGCACACCAAAAATCCAGTAACAATAGCTAGGGCTAGATTGCAAGTGCTAGTTTTTTTAGGAATTTTGCGAGGCACTTGTGAAGCATAGCCCTGATTAAAAACGAAATATGTGAACTTAGAAACTTAGAATTGACTACATTATATATTACAACCAAATGTAATTTTTAAAAATTCTGTGCTGAATACATTTTCTTTTAGTTATATCTACAACAAAATGGACTATATACATGTACGTACTTTAATTTCTCAAAATTGGTTATTAATTGTCAAATACTAGCCTGCCACCGAGCTGACCTCTGTGAACTTCAGTTTTCTCATTTTCTAACTGTAAAATATGATGCTGCATGTATTTGCTTCCTAGGCTGAAAACATGTAAGATAATACAAGTTCTTAGTAAATGGTAGATATTATTATCAATTATTATTTGTAAAACAGGAACTTAGTTTTTGGGTAAATATGTGTAACCAACTTTTAAATTATAGTAAAATATTTTAAGTATTTTAGTTACACTATTAGTTTTCTAATTAGGAATGCTGTTTTTGCATATTTATTAGGATGCACTATTGACTGTCTTAGAAAGCTCCTCTGAAGACTAGCTCCAGGAAGAGCAAGTTTTGAGAGTTACAGCCTATTAAAGAGTTGCTAAGGCAACCATTGCTTGATAATAATGTAGTGATAGAAAAGAAAAGGCAATTTGAGGAACAATGCTTCTCAAAATTCAGAGGAGAAATGTAGCTGAACAAGCCCTCAGTTAGGATAAAAAACACTGGCCATGGGCAGCATCTGTGTTGAACTAGCAGAGGGAGGACAGCCTTCAGCAGGATGGAGGGTGATGAAGGCCAGCGCCCGCCCTGACCTCTTTTCAGTCCCTTCACTTCGATTTCTCATCATAATCGCCTTATGATTTTAAAAGTGAGGAAATTAGAGACCTACCACAATAATCATAAAGCTAGATGATGGATTCTTGATAACAATATTAAAATACCCATTGTCATGTGGTTGCAGTGTACCTTAATGAGCAGATTACCACTTTTAAGAAGTCACTGAATATTTTAGAGGTTGGATTTGGAAACCTAAGCTGGTACCTTGACAACAGCAGATCACACATGTTCACATGGTATGTATACTTGGAGGCATAGCTGTTTGTTCAGTTTATTGCCTTTTGGATTTTATCAATACGACAAATTGATGAATTAATGTGAATTCTCAGTTGAAGCATTTAGTAAAAGATGGATATTAAATATACTACCACTTTTAAAATAGTTACTTTAAATTCTTCATTAATCTAGTGAGTTATACAATACTACATTCTTCTAATAATATGACTGAAGTTTCTAAAGATTAAATATTATAAATAGGTAATTCTACAAGACTGAATTACAGTCTAAGCCAATCGTGATCTTACTTACTTTTATTTCACATTGTGTACTAATAATGGTTATTCATAGACATATATTTAAAACAACTTGCTCTCATTCTTTAGGATCAGTTCTCCATTATTTTTCTACATTAGATTGTTCAGCTTTTTTAGATATCTGTTTCTAAACACTGTTTTTCTGACAGAAAAGATCTCATTATCCTACTTGGATCTGGTTAAAAAAGCCATTACTTTTCCTGAAACACAATTATTTTAATTTTGTCTGTTGACCTGTTCAAATCACCTTGCAAACAAATGGGAAACGTGAAATTATATGCAGGTGCTCAGATTTATATCAAAGAGATATGCTCCATATGAATTCCTTAATTGTTAGGGTTGTATCTGGAAACCCAGGACATACAAATGAGCAAAAGAAAAGGCTCCTATTTATGAATTCGACAGTATCCCATTATGATGTGACATGGGCACAGATTGAGGTTGCAAGCTGCACTGAAGCAATGGTACAAGCAACTCTTAAAAGATCTTTAAATCAAATCTAGAAAATGATCATCCCAGAGAGAGAAATTTAAAATATTTAAGTAACATCCTGGCAGTTTAAGATGTTATTTTACACAATCTTTTTTACTCTATCTTGTTGGTTATTTATTTATACTATGTTTAATCTCCTCTGATTCATAATCTTTATATATATTGGCAAGTTTGCAATTGCCATGCTATCCATCTTTTTACAATAATAAATAAGTATATTTTAAAATGTATACACTCATAATAGTCAATCTAAAAAAACCTATGGTTCTTGCTATCTCATGAAAAGCAAATAGGAATTAATGGGTACAATGATATTGGTGTTCTTAGGGACTGTTTAAATTGGAAAAGTGCTTAAAGGGCAAAGGAAAAAATTGATTAAAAATACTAATTCCTGGAGACTTCACTGAATAATGAGCTCTAAGTAGGCATGGAAATTTGCTCACATATTATGCAGCTAATTTAGGAGAGAATGAAGAATGGACTGTTGTAAAAAGGCACACATTATTTCCTCTGGAAAGGCTTTAAACAGTTTGCGAAGTCAAATTTAAGATGTTTTTAATTGCAGTCCTTTATTGTTGTTATATAAAAACGTGGTTGAAGTCTGTTGAGCAGATTAGATCTTAGAGGAGAGAAATGCCAGTTAATATAAAAAGGGCCTTTGAAGTTTCATTTCTAATGCATACATTTCTTCAGTAAATCCTTTGTCTTTGGTTTAAGACAACCTCTTGTAAGGGAATTTGTGTTTCTTCTGTGCCTATCTCATTACATATCAGATAGTCATAGACAAATAGTACCAAAAGGAAGTCGCACATCTTTGCATTGCTACCTACTTTTTGCCTTCTGAATATCTATTAGTATCTCTCAAAATTACCCTCCTGTTCACTCATGTAAAACATTACTAGTCACATTTTCTCTGTAAGTTTCACAGAGTAATAATTAAATTTCATGTTTCTTCAGGAAACATGTTTTTCAATATTTTTTACTAAGTCAGCAATTTTTAATCCAATTTATTTGAAAAGGGGAAGAAGGATGGTTCTGTTATTTAACCAGGCTCTTCCGTTTACATAGTGCAATTTAAAAGCTCTGAACTCTTTCATTTGTAGTGTGCAGGGCTCTCCATCTATGTCAAATCCTTACAAACTGTCTCTACATTTCTTAGGGATAATTTCCTTTTGAGAAGCAAAACATACAAACCTAATCCATATCACTCAAAAATTCCTATACAGTACATTATAAGGCAGACGATAACTTTCTATCACCTGAATTTGCAAAATTTTGTCGCTACAATTTAAAAGTTATGTGACATTTTATTAGCTTTTGCAATTTACATTTGGAGATTTAAAAATTTAGGCAAAGGCATTGCATCAACCCTGACACTAAGAATTTGTTTTTCTCACTTAGGTAAATTTCCCAAGATGATATTTTCCATGTTTATTTGTTTATTTAATCATTCGAACTGTGTGATATGGTAAAATGTATGCTTAGTCTTCGACCCAGCTGACATACAGCTCTAAAAGATGCAGGAATCTCCCAAGGGCTTAGAGTACCCGTGTATGCGAAGGAGAAGGCTTGTGACTGAAATCTCACTGTAGCTTCAAGATGACGGGAACTGACCACTGAAAAGACCCAGGGCTTGAGGAGCACTTCAGCCTCATCCTGAACCTCAAGGGGAGAGAGACTGAACGATGGGTCCGTCACCAATGACAAATGAATAATTCAACCACGCCTATGCAATGGTGCCGCTATAAAAATTCAGAGTGACCAGGTTCAGAGACAGTTTGGATAGTTAAACACATGGAAGTCTCCGGAGCATCATTTATCTAGAGGAGGATCCAAGTCCCTTCTCACTTACCTCTCCCTGTGCATCTACTCCATCTGGCTGCTGATCTATATACACGTGTTGTAATATCCTTTATAATAAGAATAAAAGCAAACAAACTGTTCCCTAAACTCTCTGAGATGCTTTAGCAAATTAATCATACTCAAGAAGGGAGTTATAGAAATCCCTGATTCATAACGAGTAGGGCAGAAGAATAGGTGACAACCCACTCCCTGCACCTGTCATCTGAAGTGGAAGGTGGCTCTTGGGACTGGGCCCTCAATCTGTGGGAGCTGATTATGGCCCCATATAAACAGTATGAGAATTGAATTAAAGTAGAGGGTACACAGCTAAGGTATGCTGGGGAATTCCTTGATTGATGTATGGGGAAAACCTCAACATATCTGATGTCAAAAGTGTTGTATTAAAGTGGAGAATAGAGAGTAAGCAAAGGTGTTTTGGTTTATCTCTCACCAAATATGACACAGTTACAATCACCCCTTATCCTTCTCCTGTAGGAAACTTGCTAACACAGACCCTTATTATAAAATACCGGTGTCTTGCTTTCGAAGTCTCTTCATCCCAAAATTGTAGTTACTTGACACCAAATGTAGGTTGAAATACAAATTTTGTTACTTCAGACATTCCTGTTTTCTTGCTATGACCTCAGGCTTAATTTGTTGGAAATGGGAATCAAGATTTTTCAGTCAAAGTGCATCAACGTGGAGAAGCAGTGTATGTTCACTCATACAACATTAGCCTTTAACAAAAAAATTAGCCTTTATACATCTCCTTTACTTCGAGCTCCTTATATTCAGAATTCCATTTCCATCTTAGTTAGCAACTGGACATCTCCACCAGAACAATCCTCAGGAACTTCCAAGTCAGCATATGTATCTGAAATCACACTTAAAATTTCCTCTGCTAACTAGTCCCTTCCAATGTCTCTAGCTTGTCAAATCACCATTTACTCAGTCACTTGAATTTATACCTTACCAATCTTTTACAGTATTCCCTGTCCCTGGGTTCTCATACAATATAATGAATTTCCAAGTCTGTAGTTTATTAACTAAGGAGATGTCACTACTAAGCCACCCACCCTCTCTCCTGTTCCTGTTGTAGTTCCAGCAAGAGGTTTACTGCACCTGGACATCCATTATCATGCTCCACTTCTCACATCGGAGTTCAACCTCAGTACTGTTGTCAGTGTTATATTACAAAGGACACCTGTGGTCATGCAATTTCCTTTATTTAAAGGAAAAAGCCTTGTTCACTACTTAAAACCTATAAATTTCCAACTCTGTAACACAGTACTCAAGATAATATTAGGTGCTGTTAGTCCTCTGCTATATCCATCAGACACTATTTGGGGTACTCTGTCTGCTAATGTTGTTGCTTTGCATCCAATAATTGTGTCCCCTGGTACAATGGAAGGCGATTTTGCTAATGTGTACAGCAAATTGGCATAGTTGGAAAATTCACACTGGAGAGAAACAGCTCTAACCCTCTCCCAGGTAAACTACTTACATTCAAATCTTCGTATCAGTATTTCCTTCTGGGAAAACAAACTACGAAGAAAGATCTTCCAACATCATCCAGGCCACTTTCTTCCATATACCTGTAATCTAGTTCAGATAAAACTATTGATCTTTTGCAAAGTAAAGAAACTGCCAATCTTTGTACATCTATTATACTGCTCTCTCCTGTGGCTAATTTTTGTCCTTTGAGAAAATATATTCACGTTCCAATGCCTATTAAAATTGAACGCTTTCCTTGAAATCTTTTCTAAATCCCCACTCACAACCGTTGTTTCTTTTCTGCTTCTGCAGCAGATTGTTAGAACTTCATACTTGTCACACTATGACAGTCAGTTTCTGTTAAAATTATGAACTTTTTTACCCACAAAGCATTATGACAGATGATGAATATATTCCAAAGTAGAAATACAAAAGAAAATGTGAAATACCCATTACCACCTTCTAACTTTTGTAGCCCATGTGTATTAATCTGCTTGGGTTGCCATAACAAAATATGATAGACTTGTGCCTCAGAAGGCAAATATTTATTTCTAACAGTTCTGAAGGTAAGGCATCCAAGATTAGAGTGTGAACATAGTCAGATTTTGGTGAAGGCTCTCTTCCTAGCATGCAGAAAGTCACTTCCTGCTATGTCTTCACGGAGTAGGCAGCACAAGCTACCTCTCTCTCTGTCTCCACTTACAAGGGCATTATACTGTCTAGAGGGCCCCAGTGTGTGACCTGATTAGCAATTCCTAAAGGTTCTCTCTCCAGACCTCACCACCTTGGGGGTGAGGGCTTTAGCACATGAATTTTAGGGAAATGCTATCATCCTGTCCATAAGACCATGGTAAACAGTAGATGACCTAGGGATCTTATTAAACCAGGTGGGTATTTTCTCTAAACAGAATCCAGTCATGGCTTAGTTTACGTGTAAAACTGTGTAAACTGTGCCACTTACAACTCCAGAAGTGGCACTTACATTAACTGGGGCCACAAATGAAGGCCTCTACTGTCAGTGAGCTCTGTCTCTCTCCTGGTTTCTAGCACTTTGGTCTCTGTTTTCATAGACAGTGTACACTCCCCTTACACGTACCCTTCAGTGCTCACAGTACTATATGAGCCTCTCTGTTCAAATACATACCTATGGTTTGTGAAACTAGGTTTTATTTATGAAATTATAACCACATTGCCTACCCTTTTACAGCTCTGTTTTCTCTTCAAAAGTGACAGAAGTGTTACATATCTTGTATAGCTTTAACCCATTCTTTGTAAAAAGCTCCATAATAGTTCAAGAGTATGCTAACCTATTTTCTTCAACCAATCTTCAGTTGATGATCATGAATTTAGTTACAGATTTTTGTCCCCTCAAAGTTTCAATAAATAAATTACTCTATATAATCCTAGATGAGTTATTTCTATGGAATATACTCCTAGAAATAGAATTGCTAGATTGAATGCTATTTCTAGTTTTATCTTAAAGGAAGCTGAAAAACAGCTTCCTCAAAAAGCTAAACAATTCATTTTCCTTCTTGATGTAATGAACAATCCCTTTATGCATATACCTGCCACTATTAAATCCTAAAACTTTAGAATTTCTTGCCATTCTAAAAGGAATAAAATTTCACATTGTTTAATTTACATTTCATTTCCATGACTACTAGTGAATTTGAACAACTATTTATATTTCTGCTGGCGATTTCTATTCATATCTTTTGCCTATTGTCTTCCTCTTATATTATTATTTTTTTCAATTTGTTTCTACTTAATGGTGTTTTGCCATTCAGACTGAATTAATGACTATTTGTTTCGGTGTTGTGTCCTCTTTTATCACCTGATATTTGTAAGAATATGCTGCCTGAAAAAAAATAATCTGCTCTTACTTGTAATAAAAATGTCTTTCAAAAATTTCTTCAAATAGGTTTGTTTTCTAGATCATCTTGCTGCAGATAATTCTTAAACTTGAAAGTGTTGTTGGAGATTTAAAGAAATGTGTATGGATAATAGAGAAATGTTCAGAAGGCACTATCACCTTCTGATCATTAATAAATTTGGGTAATTAATCCACCATGCATATTTAAATATGCAACTAGAATCATGTAAGTGGTTTGATCCTGGATTTGACTACTAATGAATTACACATGTATAGTTAGTACAGGATGAAAAATTTATTCCTATAAAATACTGAAATGAGGTTAGTAGTGATGGATGCGTCTTTGTATTAAACACTCCTCTTTTTGCCATTTATGGACTTTACACAATAACTAGATTTTTAAAAATTTTATTTTGTAAAGAAGGTTTTTAAAATTTAAGGAAAATAATGTTATTGAATAATACTTTAGGACTTAGTAAATATTTTCTAAAATATAGTCTTTAAAAATATGCACCCAATATATTTGGGGAGTGTGCTGGGGATTGAACTGAGGGCTTTGGGCTTTATGGGCAAGCACTCTACCACTTGAGCCCTTCCCAATATATTTTAATAAATGATTATGCTCTTAGGAAGAGATTCCAAGGTTTGATGTTAAAATTGGAATGTATTTTTTCATAATTTTGGAGAAGAAAAATACTTTTTGTATAATTTGGACTAACATTACTTTATAAAATATATTTTATTGTTCTCTGGAGCATTCAACCAGAGGAAAATTTGAAAAAGCTAAAATGAAGAAAGGAGAGCAGTACTATTGAAGTTTAAAAACAAAAATGACAGTCAATATCAACAATAACAAAAATATGTGGTGGTGGGTGATCATTAGCATATCTAGAATGATCAATCAGTGAAATGCTTGCAAAACGTAGTAACACGCAGCATTTCTCAGTAATGCCACGTAATGCATGGAGAGCCAGAGCAGACCACAGGTCTTGTCTGTAGTTGTTACTGATTCCTCAGTCTTCCTCTTGGATAACTCTGCAAGGTCATGAGCCCCACTTAACGTCGAACCCCTATTTTACCCAGAGTGTACTCTGCCCCACCTCAGCTACTCTGTTACAACAACTGTACAGCAACGATAATCAACATATGCAAAATGTGTCCTGTAACTCATTTAAGCCTTGTTTCATCTCACTTGATCCATACCATTATTATGACTGGATGTTCTTATGCCCGTATTATAGATGAAAGGTTATGATCAGACTGTTTCAAGGGACTGTGCTGTACAGACTAGAGTGGGAGCTTTTACTTAAGTCTATTTCATCACACACAATGTCCGTGTTTTAAAGTATATATTTCCTTTTCCCCACTTAGCCAGTGACACATGTGATGAATGGACAAAATGCAGTGAACAGTGAATAGGGCTTAACCAGGGTAAATTCTCATTCTCGGGCATTTTACTAGGACATAAAGAGAGAACCGAGCTGCACATGAGCACAAACTGAAACATCTTGACATCTGCAGTCCAAAGGGTGACTTTATAAACTGAAGAATGCAAATGGAGCAAAATCTGAAGAATGGAAGCAAAAATGTAGAGTATAGGGCATAAAGTAGGAAAAGCATGTAAAAAGTAACTGAAATAAAGAGAGAGAATTCGTAAATAATTTTATTTTAAAAAATAGAATTTCTCATGTTGTTTCTAATAGATCTGGAAGGCTAATGATCTCGACAGGCATTGATTGGCCTGCGGGCAAGTTTAGACAGTTCAACTGCTCTTACCCCCTGCCTGGGTCCACAGTTAGTGCAGTGTCCAGCGGGGTTCTTGAGGAGTTCATGGGCTGTGCTGCACGAGTAGGCTACTCTTCCAGAAAATGTTGCAATACCTCTGTATTGCTTTATGTCTTAGGTAGTGACCATACCTAATATGGGATTTCCTTTTTGATTCTTTGCCTGTTTTACTGAATTTTTAAGGTCTGGGTTTTTATTAACATGATCTATTGGTTTGGTTTTCTCTCTTTTATTTTATGCTTTCTTCTATATTGTATCATCCTACTTACTTACTTTTGCTTTACAGTAGTCTTTATTTTCAAATTCCTTGACTTGGATATTTAAGCATGTATTTATTATCATTTAATTTTTATTGATGTGCATGTTTATGACTTTGGATTTTCCCCTAATTACTGTTTTAGTGCACTTGTGAGAGTCTGACACACAGTGTTTCACTCTTAATTATTTTCAGATATTCCATAATTTCTGTCTACATATTTCCTTTCCCTAAAGAGCTGTTTAATGTGGTGTCCTTTTGGTACTGGGGATTGAATCCTGGGCCATCGCACTGAGCTGCATCATCACCTTTGCCCTGCTTGATTCTGGAATTTCTTTAAAGGAGAAGATTTTTGTTTTGTGAAGAAGGAGTAAGAGCAAATATTCTTAATTTACAGTTTTATTCACTGTAATCACAAAGATTAAAATATTTTTTATTTCACGGTTGGTCATTTTCTTGCGCACATCTGTAAAACTGAGAGGAAGTCCCGTTATTTACTATCTGAGATAGTATATGTTTGGGTTTATTTTATTTTATTACTTAACTACCTCATACTGAGAGTGGCATGTTAAAGCCTGCTATTGTTATTTTGCTACTATTTCTCCTTGTTATTGGGGCCAGTTAATTTTAATTGTCAATTTGACTGGATTGAGGCACTCTGAGGGTGCTGTGGTCATCAGTGGATAAATGGGCTGATGCTCCTAGCTGAATCTGCTCGTAGGAGGTGGGGCAGTTAGAGGGCATGGTCACTGGGACATGCCCTCGGAGGGTGTCCTCCTTTCTGGCCGTCTTCCTTTGCTCTCAGCTTCCTGACCACCATAAGGGAACAATTGTGCCCCACCACGCCCTCCTGCCATTATGTCTCTGAACCTGGAGTCAACCAGCTGTTGACTTTGATCACAAAACCGCGGGCCAAGTTAACCCTCTCCTTCTTTAAGTTGCAGGTCTTGAGTATTTTATTCCAGCAATGAAAATGTCAACTAGCACATTATTATTTACCTGTTTTGTTTTGTAGACATCATTATTGTGTCATTTAGTGCCTATATAATCCTGTTACATGTTTTATTCCAGATCACAGTTTTTAATGCTGCAAAGTGTTCTTCTTTGGGTTGTTTAATGATTTTTGGTCAGATTGTGTGAAGTTAGGTTCTGGATTTCAATTCCTGCTTTCTTATTTTTTTTCCGTTAGCCTGGTGAATCTTTGCCCCTTCCTTTATTTCTAACCACTTGGAATCAGTGCACTTAAATTGTCTTACGTGTAGATCATAAAATTAGTGTTGCCTTTATTCAGCAAATTAAAATTACTTTTGGTCTCAATTCTACCATATAATCTTACTTTGGCTATGCTGTATATGTTGTTTTTATGTGTTTTTTTCTGTTTTCTTGCATGTATTTTTATAATTTTAAGTTTGTTTTTACTATTTTGGAAGGTTTTTATTTCTACCCTAGTAATTATTTTTACATAAATGCTGTCTTTAGTATTTTAATTCCCTCATTCTACATGTAACCACAACTGTGTTATGTGTTTATTGTAAATAGCATTTTTTTTTTTACTTGGAAGTATTTCCTAGTCAAGAATCAATGGTCTTATTCTGCTTTTTTCGATTTATTCCTTTTTCCATTCAAAAATTTTGACTCCTGTTTTGTCAAAACATGTTATGTTTACATACTGTATTTCAGTCCATGACCTTAACATTTATTTTGGTGATGATTCTGTAATTCAATAAGTGAAGTACTCACAATTAGTACTTTTGGAAATGTGGAAATGTTTTTCCAGTAACCATTTGGTTGGATAAAGTCTAAAGTTCATTCTGTAGTAGAGAGAGACAAACTAAGCCTCACAGGCCAAATTTGGTCTGGTTTCTGTTTATTTAAATAAAGCTTTCTTGAAACATTTGAATGACGATTTCTTTATGCATTTTTCATATATTGTTTATACATGTCTTTGTATTATAACTGCAGAGTTGTGTAGTTTTGATAGAGAGTAACTGGACTTTAAAGCCTAAAATATTTAGTCAAGCATGTCATAGATAGTCTACAAATCTCTGCCCTAGTAGACGCTCCAGGAAGGATATACCTATTCTGGAACCTTTAAATCTATTGTTCTAGTTCCTTAAGACTAGTTTATGTTTTGCACTGGTTTGGTTAAGCTTCTTAAAATTGTTCTCCATTATTGTCTTGGACATTACTTTCAAGAAACCTGATGACAGTGTCAATAGCTTGTTTGTAAAATTTCAACCTTATTTCTTTCATTTTTAAATCTGAATCATTTTACTAACATGCGTGTTAAAGCCTATTTTTCTGGGTCAATTTTTGCCAATACCCAGTGACACTTTTTGATGCATAAGTCCAGGTCTTTTATTTCTTGGAAGTTTTTCTAAAAGAGCTATTTAAATTATTAATTCTGTTATATTATTTTTATTTTGTTCTTTAGGAATGGTAGTTGTACATATGATTTACTTCCTTTGCTTATCTTCCATGTAATTTGTTTTATTTCTAATGCCTTCAACTTTGGCCTTAAGGTTTTATTTAATCCATTTTCTCTTTGGTGCTTTGTTAGTTTGGAATTTTTTATTTTATTTTTTTTTATTTTTACCAAGAACATATATTGGTACATTGTATACATAATGATCATAATCAACATGGTTATTTTGTACCTGTACATGATACATCTTGGTTTTCCCCCTCTTCCCCCCTTCCCCTCCCCTCCCTTCCATTCACCCACCCCTCCCTATTTGCAACAAGTGTAGTTAGTTTGGAATTTTAATATAATTGTACATTTTTCTTCTGCTTCTCTGTTGAATATAATTATTGTTGTTGGCTTGGTTTCATAAGACAAGGTCTGTATTTGTCCAAGCTGGTCTTGAAATCCCTACATAGTCCAGGGTAGCTTAGAACTGGCAGTCCTCCTGACTCAGCATTTGAAGTGCCAAATTTAATTCTTCATTCACTTCATTCCAAAGTGATTTTCTTATTTATTTCTCACTTTTTTCTGACTCAGTATGGTTGTTCCTTTATCTAAATGCTTTAATTGAAGACATTCTTATCAGTTTTGTGTATTATTTTTCTTCAACTTTGTGAAGGCAACTCTGAGAGGCAACTGTTACCAGGAAAATTTTATATGTGTTTTCTAATTTTTTGCATTAATTTTATGTAGATGTGATCTGCTTTTTCTTAAGTCAATCAATTTCCTGTAATGTATCCTTAGTTTGAAGGCCCCACTCGGTGTACTTTTTTAACGGACAGCTATGGTGCTGAGTGGTACGAGCACAGTGAAGTGTTTCTGAATCTCTTTCTCTTTCCATTTTGTATAATTTCTTTGTTTCTTTGTCAGTGTATTTTGTCTGTATATCTACCTTTTTTTAGAAATATCATTTCCTTAATCTTTCCTTTTATTTTTCTGTACACTCTCAAGTGCCTTTTCGTGTAACCAAGCCTTCCCTTGCACTCAACAGTTTGGCATTCCTTTTAATTTTTCTTACACGAGGCAATTTAATCTCTGTTTCATTTTCCATTTCTCTCTGCTCATTTACATGGACTCTCTCAAGTACAGCTCCCAGTACAAACATATACCCGCCCTGAAGCCTCAGAGACAGTGAAAGTTGTACTCAGAAGCTACATGAAAGTCAAGATGGGCTATAGAGTATTAGCAATGCTAAAAGTGTGGGTCTGTCTGGTTCCATTTACTGCTCTTGTTCCAATTCCTAGGTGTTTGCCAATAATATAGATTTGCTGAACTAGATAAGACCTATGATTATGAATTTTAATAAACGCTCCTAGTAATACCACTGAAATTTGAGAATATTTCAGTTTGTGCACTTTTATATCAAAATAGTATTGCATATTTTGGGCAGCAATAGCTTGGTTGGTATTTTATATAGGTGATTAGAGATGAGTAATATCTTTCAGATAGTAGAACTTTTTAATTTGATTTTTCACATTGCGTATTATAAATCTGAGATATGAAATGTAAATATTCTCTTCCAATCAAGAGCACAGATTATTTTGACTTTAATCACCACTTCCATGAAGGCAATTTAAAGAATCTAAGAAAAAGGAACAAGGGAACAAAATACTGCTACTGGCTCTAGTACTTTTTTTTCCCTATCTTACATTACTTGAGCTATAAATCCATTCCTTCACCTTTAAAAAAATGACTCAATTGGTTCATATTGATTTGTATGCCTCTCTTTGAATCAGAGGAGGCAATTGGCAAATAGGTAAACAAAATTTAACAATCCCAATAGAACCTCATGAACTCAAGACATAAATTCTCCAGTGAAGTAGGATGCTAGTAATGAAAAGGAAGATGAGATGCTGGCTAAGAATAATAGATACCCACTATAATGATTTACTATTAACCAAAATTATTATATGACTTGGTGTTGAATAAACTTGGAATTTAAAAATATATGTCAGACTTCATGCCCTCTTGTCCTAACTCAAAGAACAGGATTCTGAAGTCAAATTCTCAAGGATCACGGATCTTAATGTCAAGGATACAAAAAAAAAAAAAAAAAAAAAAACTAGGAGACTAGAAGAAGTGTGGAATGATCCTGGAGACTCGCTCCCAGGTCTTTCCTTCCTGCATTAACGTGTGATCTGTGGATCAGAGTAGTGAAGACATCTACATGGGGACTCATGCTTATTACCCCACACAGCAGGAAGCGGTTAACCTTTTTATGACACAGCTAGATGACATTTCCCAAATGCTATACCTTAGAGATACATAGATTTTAAATTTACTAACGAATGAAGGCCAATTGTGAATCTATTTGGTATTCTTTATATATGGTCCCTCTTCCTGGTACATGTGATCAGCTTATATATCCAGAGGTCCAATTATCATGGTAACTTTTTGGTGATGAATCAGACCATCTGAATTCCTGTCTGTGTCCCAAGTGTGTTTTGTTGTTAAAGAAGAATAAATAGCTTAAAAGTCAACTTCTTCAAGTTAGTTTGTCAGTTCTCAAATAGTTTTTGAAAATACATGTTCAGAAATGTAGTGATATCCATTCCCAGCATAATTCTTGAAGTTCTTTTGTCTCTGCCCAAATTGCCGTTTTTCCACACAGCACTTTCAGTCATGTATTCAAACATTACCTTCTTCACAACGTCTTTATGTACTTCTGTATTTAAAATTACAAAACCCTAGAACTCCCATTTCTCCCTTGTCCATTTTAATTTTAGGCAAAATACTCATATCCTCATTTAACTTACATAGATTTTACTAATTTATTTAGGGTTTTCTTCTTTTTCATCCTAAGTAGAGTGTAAATTAGATGAGAACTTTTTTTTTTTTATGTTGTAAAGAGTACTTGGGCCATAGTTAAAATTTAATGAACTGAGTACATTTCTCTAAATGTATTTACTTTTGAATTCATTTGAAAGTATGTAAAAGATGAGTATTCCATTATACTTTTAATTTTTAATGTTTATCACCACTTTTGAGGAATTTCTTTCTAGCTCCTATTTTATTATAGGCAAAGCATACAGTTTGAAAATTTAGTTTAAATATTTGGAATATGTTGATCTGCATCAACTGAGACAATAATGAATTTTTTGACAGATTTGAATTTAAATTCTTTGGCAATAAATTGTGCTGTGATTCTTTATTATCTTGAAAAAACTACAAATTTAAAAAGAAATCATATGATAACATAGATGACATGATTTTAGACTTCTCTATTTTATGTTGTTTCCTAAGATCATACCTTGAACACGATTGAAATTTATAATATTAAATATCATTTATGTATAGTGCTTTAAAATCTCTAGAACATAGGTTGATTTATTAATTTTACTTAACAATGGTTAGTAGTTTCTTAATCCATCTGGATTTCCTAAATCAAGCAAAGTAAGGTTATGTTTATTGTTGATTTAGCCCTCTGTTTTTCTAAGAAAAATAGAGACGGATTAATAAATACTTTGCCAAAACTTTTAAAAATGCATTACTATTTCACCACATCAAACATCTCAGAAAGAAGAAAAAAATTATTTTGATGGAGATTGTCATATTTCTCCTCCAGGTACAATAATACTGGGAATGACATAATTTCTCTTATTGACAACCACAGTAAAAAAGCAGTCTGGTAGTCAGAGAAACACTTCCAGTCTTTTCAGAAGTTTGTTCTCAGACTTTATAACTCTTTTTGTTCCACTCACTTTTCTTCTTTTACACCAACAACAAATCCACGATTGAAATCCTCTTTAAATCACCTACAGCAGGGTCTGGCAAACAGGAATTTTTAAAAAATGTATTAGTCACTTTCAATGATTTCTAAGTTCTTATTAACTATTTACATAGTTTTTCTGTTTTTTTATCCAGTGCATGTAATATTTGGTTTCAATTCATAAACATAAGTTTATATTTAGGTCTTTGGTGGAGTTTTCAAATTGATTTAAGAGATCGAATTCTGTCTACTACCAAGGAAGAAAACCAGTGTACAGTAGGCATATGCTTAGTTGAACAGAACAGATGATTGAGTGACTATAGTTCTGTGAATTACTTGTCTGAGCTCTGTGTGTGTGTGTGTGTGTGTGTGTGTGTGTGTGTGTGCGTGTGTGTGAGCGCACACAACACACACACACATATACACACACTGGGTTGACATTTAAAATGCAACTTTTACTGTGAGTTGGATTAAAAGATTGAAAAACACAAGTTTAGTACTTATTATCAACAAATGGATTATATTTAATTCTTTCTCCTCAAAGTTTGTATACTGTTATTGAGAAATAGCCTTGAGCTATTTATAGCTTAGCCCCAGTGTCCATTGCAAGGTCCAAACAATCTTCCAGGGAACTTTTTCTCTCTCGCAGTAGACCGCTGGAACATAGCCTGAATTCTTTGCTCTAATAGAATTTTAACACTTGGACTCTCAGTTGTGTGTCAAACTTGATCACTAGTAACTCACAGAACTGCCAGTTCCCTTCTTTGCCTTAAGTCAGTCAGGACTGCCTGCAGTGCTAATTATAAACAGTAAACAAAAGTATCAAACAAACTTATGGTAGAACGTGCACAATGCTTTTGTGACCATGATTCCTGTTTCTAACTTTCTTTGCAACCCCAGAAGCAGCTGTTTTGAAATCTGCCCTCCCTTGCCCAAAGCTGAGGGCCTGATGTCTGTGACAGAATGGAAGATATAGACACTATCCTGCCTGGAGAAGACAATTAGGGCTTCAAGGCCCTTTTGGAATGAGCAGCATTCAAATCAGTCAATTTCTAGCTGCGCACATTGCTGGAGATTTCCTAATGTCTGAAGCGAGACAGGCCCTTGTCTTATTACACGCAGTTCACTGATCCCTCCCTTGTCAAACTCAATTTGTTTCAAATTCATGTTTGGACACCATAAAGTTCTAGAACTGAACATATTTTTCCCATAAGAAATAATGAAAAACCAAATAATTGGTTCTAAAGGTCAAAAGTTGCACTTATAAATTCATTTTTCCAGGACTTTACCAAATTTCACAGTGATTTCTTTCTTTAACTCTATCACGAGTCTCACAGTTTTCCTTTTAGCTTTACTGCTGGTATTGCTAACTTTCTTTGGAGCCATAATTGAGATATTTTATTCACATGAAGCACACAAGAAATCTCAGTGATGAATGTCGTAATGCACTGACAAGAGCAGTGTATGTTCCCTGGACAAGAGAGTGGTGCTTAGACTGAAGCCTCAGCCCTGTATCCACACCGAGATGTGATGCGTGACTTACTCTCGGGCCTTACAGGGTTTTTCAAGTTGGATTTTCAGTGAATGATTGAGCAAAATTACGAACACTGAGCAGATTTTTTTTTTTTTTTTTTTAGCTTTGCTGTTGGAGTAGTGCAAAGTTCAAGCTTGGAGCCATTTGAAAAATCCAAGTATCACTGTGCTTATAGAATAGGCTTGCACAAGAAACAAATATTCTAACTGTGTAAGCTCAGATGCCAAAAAAATTTATGTGCATGCATTTTCTTGGAAAGGTAGACATTTTTGTGAAAAACACTAAGTCAAGCTCAGTATTTATTTTGATCTCAAGCTCACTCCTCAAGCTCACTCTTTGCAAATCCATCTGATGCCTGAGACTTAAATTCTATCGTACATAAATAATCTTCTAGTAAATACCTGGATATTAAGTTGAACACACACTTAATAGGGAACAGATCCAATGATATGTTTAGAAGAATGGGCAAAGAGCAGATTATTATAATGTCCCAAATGCAATGTGAATATGATTAACTAAAATTAGAAACAATTTGACTTTTAAGAACTTTATTAAAACTTATTTTGCATATGATAAAATGTACCATTTAAGAGTACCATTTGATAAATTTAATCAAATGCACTCACCCTTGAAAGTACTACCATAATCAAGACATCATACATTTCCATCACACCTGAAAATTCTTTCATCTTTTCTATAATTACCCTTACGCATCTGGTTCAAAACCACCACTGGGCTGCCTTTTATCACTTCTAGATTAGCTTCACTAGCCTTTTTATTCCATACACTTGGAATCATTCAATAGGACTCTTCTGCATTGGTTTTCTATTTTTCAATATAGTTGTGAACTTCATCTATGTTGTTGAATGTAGCAGAGGAGAGTTACTACTTTTTGTGGTTTTAATTGTATATATATCTATATCCTGCTTAATATATCTATTCACTTCCTGAAAGTCATTTTCATTATTTCCAATTTGAAAATTTGTGACATGTATTTTTAAGTCTCTTGGGGAGATTCTTAGGTACTAAATTTCTGGCTTAAATAAAATATATGCTTAGATGCACACAAAAATTCCTAAAATTGGGGTTAGGGATTTAGCTCAGTGGTAGAACACTTGCTTAACAAGCGCAAGGCGTTGAGTTTAAAAAAATTCCTAAAGTATTTCTCAACATTATCCAATATTTTCTAAAAAGCTTGCACTATATACGCTTCTATCACTAGATACTGAGTGTTCCAATAATAGTTTTTATGGTCTGCTATTTTAATTTCAGTCATTTAGTTGGTTTGTATTGCTCTATCATGGTGGAGTAAATTTGAATTTCTCTAAATGCTAATAATGTTAAAAATTCACATAAGTCCTTGTCCGCCACTGCATATCTTCTTTGTTCATATTGATATCCTGCTTTTAAATTGTGTTACTTTAGTGAGAGTTCTTTACAAATCCTATATAAAAATCACTTGTCAGGTTACAAATAATCTCTCCAATTATGTGACTTTTTATTTTTAAGATATATTTGGAAGATTATTAATTTCAAATTTGACCTAGTCCAGTCTATCACTTTTATTTATTTTGATGACTTATCAGAGACAGCTTTGCCTGATCCAGACTCTAAAAATTTTTCACCCTATGTCATCCTCTAAATAATAATGCAGAATGTCGCATTTAGGTTTAAAATCCAACGGGAGTTAATTTTTGTACTGGTGTGAGAGTATAACAAAGATTTATGTTTCTAAAATTAAGTCCAGTTCTTCCATCACTGTTTGCATTATCTCGACACCTTAGCAAAAAATCAATTGACTATTATCATGTACATCTAATTTCTGGTTTCTAGCCTTTTCCTTTGGTCTATGTGTGTGTTCCTCTAGTCCTATGAGTTTTTTTATTTCCATATAAATTTCAGAGTGAAGTAGTCAGCTTCCCCAAAATATCTGCTGAGATCTTGACTGAAATTGCATTAGATCTATTCATACCTTAAGAAAAAAATGAAGTATAAACTGTGATGTGACTAATAACATAATCTAACTCATCATTTATTTAGATTTTTTCATCAATTTTTGTTGTTTTCATTGTATATATTTAGTGTGTATCTAGTATTTTATTTTGATGTTATTTTAAGTGACATTTACAATTTTTCATTTTCAAATTACTTATTTCTGTCATATACAAGTACAGCACAGTTGATGTGTGTTTATTGACTTAACATACTAAGAAATAGTTTTAGAAAAGTTGTTTCATAGATTGTATAGTGTTTTTGTATACCTGAACATGTCATTTGAGGTGAGGAGTAGTTTTACTTCTTTTGCAATCTAGATGCTTTTAATTTATTTTTCATTTTTCATTACACTGACTAGGATGTCCAGATGTTGAATAAATGTGGTAAAAGTGGAAAACTTTTTGCCTTGTTACTAACCTTAGAAAGACTTGAATTGTACACTCAAAATACTTGAAATGTTTGATATTTATACAATACTATATCCAATAATGGCAGTATTCATCTTATTTTCTACTGTATTTGAAAATCATTGGGTCAAAAATATTAACCTCAATATATTTCATGATATTTAAATCATATAGAGTTTATTTATTTATCATGAGGTATTCAAACTTTAAATAATCAAAAAGTTAGGAAATCTCTGAATATTTTCTTAATTGATGCAGAAAGATTCACAGAAATTCAAAACAATTAGTGTTGATTGGAACATAAAACTGAATCCAAAGAATTTTGAAAATATAGCTACAAAGAGAAATATTTAAAATATGTAACTCTAAAAAGGTACTAATATTAAAATGAATTAAAACTACACATATTAATAATTAAAATCAAATATCCCAATAAACAGAAGGAGAAAACCATTATACAAGTACACTTAACAAAGAAAATATCTGAAGGTTAAATATTTGCTAAGATATTTTACATTATTAATCATCAAGTAAGTACTTAAAATTGAGAAGGTGGACAATACGGTGTATTGAAAAGGATGCAGAATAAACAGAATTTTTGTGCTGTGTTGGTAGGAGTGTAACCTGTAGGAACTGTTGAATAGTTTCCAATATTGTTAAAACACATCGACTCTATACCTAGTAATGCCTAAAACACGCAAGTAAAAACTTGTGAAGTTGAATGTTGGTTGTGCAAAATGTTTATCAATACCACAGTAAACAAACTATGTATATTTGAATACTACTCAACAATAAAATGAAGTAAGTTTGCTGATACAATCTTACTTATGCCTCATAGTTTGTGTAAGCTTAAGAATCCAGAAAGCACCCAGTGCATACTGAATGATCACATGTACATAGTGTTAAAGAATTCACAACACTAATCTGTTGTGATAGAAATGAAAATATTGGTTTCCTGGTTGAAATCAACTGAGCACAAGAAACATTCTTGTCATGACAGGCAAGTTGTTTATCTTGACGTGGCCTATGGTTACACAGAATCATTCGTTTGCCAGTATTCACTGAGATGTATGCTTTAGATTTGAGCACTTTGTTGAATGTAAAAAAGCCAATGTTTTTGCAGTGAATCATAAGCCTTGCACCATCTGGCTTCACGTTAATCCTCTAAATCTCACTTGAAGGATTACGCTCATTGAGTTCCAGGCACATGCCTGCATATTTGACATTGCATGTTCAAGGATGGTCCGACCTCAAGACCTAGCTAGTATTCTATGGCTCGCTCTTCTACTTTGTTTGCTTTGTTAAATCTATCCACTAGGTTTGCTCACACATCTCCTTCAAGTCAATGCACTAGTATCACTATCAGAGAGGACTCTCATGAGACCACCATTAAAATTCCCATCCCTCTTCTTTTCCGCTCTCTTACCTTTCTTGTTTATTTTCCTCAAAAGTGCTTATATAAAGTCCTGTCACTTTCTAAACCTTCCATACTTTATGAAAACAGGGATGCTTGTCTGTTTTCTGTTTAATGCCCCCTTCCTCACCAGCACAACTAGACTACTGCTGGCCATATTGTTAGGATTTACCTCTTACTTTTGAATAAAGAACATATATTTCAGACTTTCTTCAAATGTCTGTGTAAACTTCCGTAATTTAAAACAAATCAATCAGAAGTCTTCGTTGTCCCACAAATCTGTAGAGTGGTGATCATGAAGCCCTGACCTTGCCAGTGATGGGTGTGGGGCAGCCCACCACACACCAAGACCTTCAGGAACAGCATCTGCTAGAATCTGCTCTGATGTGCCAAAGCTTGTTCTTCACAAAGCATCCCTAATCCAGCTTTTTTTTTTTTTAAGCAAAGAAACTTCTCTTTTATTTGCTGAGGAGTAAACGCCCACGGCTGTGTTATACAGACAGAAGTTGACAAGCTTTGGAGGGAATAACTCTTCCATCTCCTTTGATCAATTCTCCCAAATACTGTTCTCCTTCCACTTGTGAAATACTTAAAATGACTGTTTTTGAGGCACTTTAAGGTGCTAGAGGGCAAGCAGATTTATTTCTTCATTGCAGCTCTTTTTCTGTGTATCTTTGGATACAGAATTTTCCCTGTTTCTTAAGTCAGAAATTCTTCATGCTCTATTTTCTAACAGTTGTTTCAAAGAGTACCACCCTCCTTGTTGCTCCCTTATCATCATTTCACTGGAGTCTCAGATAGGACAGATGATAACCACATGTGGCTAATTCTGAAATGTGAGGTCCTTGTTGTATCGTTTTTATCAGTCAGAAACCAGTCCCAGGATAACCCTTCACATCCATAAGTCCAGCCAACAGTTGACATCATTTCCTTCTCCTCTCCTGCCTTTAGTTCAAGATCCAATTCTATCATACGCTCAAACAAAAGGTATAAAGTGGAAGTTTTCCTTTTCAGGGATAGCTTAATGTTTTGTAAAAAACTAAACATATTTAAAACAATATAATTAGCGAACTAAAAAAATTTAAAACTATATAGTTAGAGTACTAGCGTTCTTAAACCAACAGAGTTACTATGTTTGATATCTTACTTGAGACTTGAAAATGAGCTATCGTACCAGAATTTAGGACAAATATATGATTCTGGATGATTAAGGAATTCTTGGTAATATCAGGAAAACTCGTCAGACATTCCGGCTTCAATGTAGGATTGTGTATTCTCACTTTGATCATATCTTGTTCAGATGAATTAAAACAAATCTTGTTTTATTTAGGGACAAGACTTTTTTTCTTTTTTTTCTGTTTTGATCAAATGTACAGTAAAA
Source organism: Hystrix cristata (assembly GCA_004026905.1). Classification (NCBI taxonomy): domain Eukaryota; kingdom Metazoa; phylum Chordata; class Mammalia; order Rodentia; family Hystricidae; genus Hystrix; species Hystrix cristata. Next base: position 80,838 of record PVJO010003725.1, on the reverse strand, counting down.
AAGGAAAAGCAACTCATAAAATCTGAGACAACATGCCTTAGAAAAGAAGTCTTTTGAGTGGCCTGTGAACTGATATACATGTTGCCAGACAATAGGTCAGAAGACCTTGACAAGATATTTTTCATAGCAGGAGAGATTTCTATCCTCTCACATGTTAGCATCTGTGTATGCCTGCAAGTACATATGAGAAATTAAAAAAAAAATCTTTGCAGGAAGTTTTCCAGGCTATTTATTTTATATATCTGCTTTAGCTACAGTACCATTAATTGTATTATTTTGACCTCAAAATAGGTAGCCTTGAGTTCATATTGTGGCTTTCTCCCCTTACTAGTGTATTACCAGCACATTACATAAGAGTGTAAAGCCTCAATGATCTGATGTATAAAATCATAGGACATTAAATCAAGGTTATGTGTTAAATTTTTAAACGGTATGATGCATGTAAAATACTCATTTGTCACAAAATAGGTGTTCTCTAAGTAAGAACATTATTCTCATCGTTAATGTCGTTGCCGTGGCTGATGGGGTCCCTGCCAGGTTCATAGGTTCCTGGGAAGGAGGGACAAAGAGTCGAGGTAGCACAAGAAGGTGAGGAAACAGCAACAAGGGTTAATTAGGCAACAGTACGCTTAGAGTGACTGGGCTGGGGAGAGGAAAATGGCAAGAGCGCTGAGGGCACTGGGTTTAGGGGTTTAAACTGTTTGCTCGGTCAGGGGGGCCTCCCGTTTTGTCTTCCAGAGCAGTTGGTAATGCGATTGGCAGGCTGCTGAGTCAGGCTGCTGAGTCATGCCACTGTGCCTCCCACAGGGGTCCTGCAGGAGGGTCTGGGGGGCCTGTGTCCTGGGCTGGAGTTCTGGAGTTTTCTAGGCCAGGTTCAGGATTCTTTGTTTTCCTTGTGTCTCCCTCTGGGTAGTAAACCTTAGGACAAAGGTCAGGGGTTGGCCCTGCGGCATTGCCCAGATTCAAGGGAGCAGAGGGGAGCAGCCCCACAGGTCCCACTGAATAATCTGTATTATTATTTCAATAATTACAGGTCACTACATGGACATAGTTATACTTCTATTGTATGATATCATACTCTCAAGCAGAAGTTATTTATCTCTCGATTTTTCTACCAGGCCTGTGGCTAAAAAAATTTATATTTAACCTCTTCAAAAGGAACGCATCAGATTCAAAAAGGTTGTGACTGAGGCTGTATCTGTTTTTCTATACACTGTGATATATTTACCTGTTCTTTGCAGATGTCTTTGGGATGCAAAAACACATGCTTGTATTTGTAGTATGAGTGAATTGACAAGAACAAAGCATTTAGGAAAGGCAGTTAGCAAACTCCCAGTAGAAGAAAGAGATCAAGGACCCAAAATATTCTGTGATATTTCCTGAGTGATTGACAAAGTACCATTCTCTGCCTGCACTGAGAAATTCTGGCATTCTTGTAAAAGAAGCCGTATAATAGCAAATGGGTAAAGAATTACCAACTGAATTTGTATTCTGGACTATTCTCACTCACACACCTGCAGAAGCTATCTCATAGTCTCTCTTCAGAACATCAGAGAGTATACACGGAAAGACCATTCCCAGTCCACAGCCCAAATCCTCGGAGAGTGTCATCTTTTTGACAGAATAATGCAGTGGGATGATTAAAAGAAAGTCACAAAATCCTATTCACTGATGTGGATTCCTGCATATACAAGAAGAACTCTCTGAAGACTTAGTCCCAGAACACTCACCTCAGAATTAAGAAAAGAACAAGAAACAAACGTGAAAAATAGAACTAACACAGTGTACTTTTTTTTTAACCAAGAAGATGTATTGGTACATTGTATACATAGTGATGACATTCAACATAGTTAATTTGTACCTGTACATGATACATTTTTGTCCCCCCTCCGCCTTCATCCCCACCCCTCCCTTCTACTTCCCCTCCCTTCACTATTTACAGTAGCTTTATTTACATTTTTCCCTTTTTCCCCTTTCTTTTCTTTTTCCCTTCCTTCTTTTCCACCTCCTCCCTTTCTAATTCTCCTCCCTATTGAATATTATCTTACTTTTACTTAATATCTATTATAGTTTTTGTCCTCATTTATACTTATGGTTTCTCATATCAGAAAAACAATTTGATATGTACTCATGTATGTCTGATTTATTTCACTTAAAAGGTATGTTCTCAAGGTGCATCCATTGACTTACAAATATCTCAAGTTTATCATTTTTTATGGCAGAGTAATACTCCATTGTATAGAAGAACGACATCTTCCTTTAGTCATTCATTAGTTGTTGGGCATTTGGTTTGTTTCCAAGACTTAGCTATTACAAACTGTGTTGCTATAAACATGGTTGTACATTTATCACTGTGGTATGATGTTTTTAATTCTTCTGGGAAGATACCCGGCAGAAGAATAGCTAGGTCAAATGGAACCTCTAGTTGTAGTTTTTTGAGGAATCTCTACACTGATTTCCACAGTGGTTGGACCAGCCTACATTCCCACCAACAGTGGAGGATGGTTCCTTTCTCCCCACATCCCAGCCAGCATTTGGGTAGCCATTCTTTCTGGAGTGAGATGAAATCTTAGCGTTGTTTTAATTTGCATCTTTTGAATGACTAGTAATGTTGGACGTTTTTTCATATTTTTGTTTGTCATTTGTATTTCTTATCTGAGAGGTGTCTATTCATTTCAGATGCCCATTTTTGGATTGGGTCTCTAAATTTGAAGGTATCTGATATTTTTGAGTTCTTTATATATTCTAGATGTTAGACCTTTGTCTGAGGAATCGTTGGCAAAAAATTTTTCCCACTCTGTGGGTTTTCATGCCACTCTGTTGGTGATTTCTTTTGCTGTGCAAAATATTTTTAATAGGATGTGATCCCAAGTGCTGATGCTTTGTGTTGTTTCCCGTGCAGTGTGAGTTTTGTTCATAAATTTTTTTCCTACCCCTATGTGTTCAAGAGTTCTTCCTATTCTATCTTCTAGTAGATTTAGTGTTTCTGTTTTAATGTCTAGATCTCTGATCCTGTTCATTTTTAGTTCAATACATGGTGAGAGAAATGTATCTAGCTTTAGTTTTTGGCATGTGGCAAACCAATTTTTCCAGTACCATTTGTTAAAGAGGCTATCTTTCTTCTAGTGAGGGTTTTTGGCTCTGTGGTTGAAAATGAGGTATTTGAGTGTGTTTGGAGTTGTTTCTGCATCTTCTAACCTGTTCCACTGATACTCAGGTCTGTCTTTTTGCTAGTACCATGCTGTTTTTATCACTGTAGCTTTATAGTATAATTTCAAGTCAGGGAGATTTTGATGCCCCCTGCCTTTGTGCTGTTGACCAGAATTGCTTTTGCTATTCTTGGTCTCTTCTGGTTCCAGATTAATTTCATGATTGCTTTCTCTAATTCTGTGAAGTATGCTATTGGTATTTTGATTGTAATTGCATTAAATCTGTATAGTAGTTTAGGAAGTATGGCCATTTTCTCTATGTTGCTTCTTTCTACCCAAGAGCATGGGATATCTTTCCATTTTCTAACATCCCTTTCAATTTCCTTTTTCAGAGTACTGTAGTTTTCACTATAAAGATCTTTTACTCACTTTATTAGATTGATTCCTAAGTATTTCAGTTTTTGGATGCTATTTTGAAAGTTGCATCTTCCCTAATTTCTTTCTCAGTGAGTTTGTTATTTGTATATAGAAATGCTATTGATTTTTGGATGTTGATTTTGTATCCAGCTACACAACTGAATTTGGTTATTAAATCTAGACATGTTTTGGGGTCTTTTATGTAGAGTATCATGTCATCTGCAAATAATGCTAGCTTAACTTCTTCCTTTCCTATCTTTATTCCTTTTATTTCTTTCTCTTGCTTAATTGCTCTGGATAATTTTTCCAGAACTATATTGAATAATAGTGGTGATAGTGGACAGCCTTGTCTTGTTCCTGAATTTAGAATGAAAGCTTCCATTTTTTGACCATTTGGTATGGTGTTGGCCATTGGATTGTCATAGATGACTTTTATCAGATTGAGGTATGGACTTTCTATTCCTAATTTCTGTAGGGTTTTTATTGTGAATTTATGTTGGATCTTGTCAAATGCTTTTTCTGCATCTCACTGAACCAGCAAGGACCTAAACATAATGTTAAATAAATATGGTAAGAGCAGAGAGCTTTGCCTGTTCCAGATGTCAGTGGGAAAGTATCTAACTTCTCAACATTAAGTAGGATGTTAGATGTAGATTTTCTTGGATATTCTTTATCATGTTCAGAAAGTTCCTCTCTATTCTTGTTTTACTGAGGCACTTTGTATCATGGATAGATGTTGAATTTATCAAATGCTTCTCTGAACTTGTGGATACGATCATATAATATTCCTTTTCACCCTGTTGATGTGATGAATTCTATTAACTGATATCCATCTTTTATATGTGGAATAAATCTCACTTGGTTTTGGCATGCAGTTGTTTTTCTAAATTATTGAATTGGATTTGCTAATATTCTGTTGTCAGTTGTTATATCTATGTTCCTAAGAGATAATGGTCTATGATTTTCATTTATTGTATTGTGTTTGTCTGTTTTGGGCATCAGGGTAATGAAAGTAATACAGAATAAGTTAGGAAGTATTTCCTCAGCTTACGTTTTCTGAAAAATACTATAGAGAATTATATAATTTTTCCATAAATGTTTATTAGAATTCACTAGAATTCTTAGAATTTATCTAAACCTGGTGGTTTTTGCTTTTGAAAGTTATTAATTACTGATTATATCTTTAGTATACATAAGCCTATTCAGACTGTTTCTTCATTTGTAGCTCTTGATAATATGTCTCTTTCAAGGAATTAGTGCGTTTTCTTAGGTTATCAAATTTGTGGGCCTACAGTTATTCATAATATACTTTTACTGTCCTTTTAATGCAGATATGATATGAATCTTACTTCTAATGTAGAATTTCAAACGTTTTATTTCTCTGAGTCACTGAACAATTTTTTTTTGAATTTCATATCTTTTGAAGTGAACAAAGTCTAAATTACTATTTAAACTGATAGAATGGGAAGAGGCAACTGGTAAGGATAGGCTTTGGATTTGTATACATGTCAATCATTTATAGATTAAATTAACATAAGAAACTATAAAAGTAAATGTTAAGATTAAAAGGCAGAGGAATGTGAAATGAATGAACACAATTAAATACGGAAATTAATTGCGTAGAAAAGTTTGAGCAAAAGTCAAAGGAATATGAAATTAATAAACAAAATATAGAAATTATTGAAGAAAAAATTGACCACATTATTTTCATTGTATGCATCAACATACAATATAAAACAAAAATAATTTTAAGGTCATTTTGAATTTCACTTAGTAATTTTTACATTGTATGTGTTTAGTTTCCCATTAACTTCTAAATGGTGTCTCTCTCTAATTTTGAAATATTTTTAGCCATTAATATTTAAAATAAACTTCTGTCCTGTCTCACTCATCTCCTGCTGGTACTTGTAATCTAATTTTCTCCCCTTATCCGTAGGGGTTGCCTGAAACCATGAATAGAATCAAATTGTATACATACACTATGATTTTTTCTAGACATATCTACCTATCATAAAGTTTAAATTACAAATTAGGCACCTTATGAGATAACCAACAATAACTAATAATATAATAGCACAAATAAAAAATTAATGTAATAAAAGTTATTTCAAACTTATAAATTATTTATTCCTCAGATTTTCTACTCATTTCACTGCTGTTGATCACAACTGACTGAAACCACAAAAAATGAATTCGTGAGTAAGAGGCACTACTGAGCATATACGTGGATCACTTTTCAATGCCTCAGTGTACTCTAAGTCTTTTTTCTTTTCTTCCAAATTTATTCTCTATTTTTTCAGTTTCAATAATTTCTGTTGCTTTATTTCAGCTGTGCTGATTTTTTCCCTCTCTGATTTGATCTGAGACCAATTCAGTGACTTTCTTCACACTGATTATCCTTTACACCTGTAGAATTTCAATTTATTTATAAATTCTACCTCTGTTGAGATTTCTCAATGATTTGCTATTATTCATCTATGTTATATCTTTTGAAATATTAATAAGAACTTTAAGTTTTATTTTCTGTTTATTCCAACATTTAGTTCATTTCATTTCTATTGACTGCTATTTTCATTATGAGTTACATTTTTCCATTTATTTTGTATTCACTGAATGTAATTATAATTGGAAATTTTAAAGGTAATTTTGCTATCTAGCTAGGCAGTTTTTAACATGGTTGTATTTACACTTTAAACTTGGGGTTGTCTTCAGTTATCAGCTAAATTGTGCTCTTCCTTCTTGTTGTTCCTATTGTGTCTTTTATAAAGTCCTCCGTGTCTCCCTCAGAAAGGAATATTTCAGGTAATAGTTAATGAAATTGAGATACTAGTTAATTTGAGTACTAGCTAATATACCATGGTCATTGATTAGTTTTCTCTTTTCCTTTGTCTGGTTATATGATGTCTGTTTTCTTACATTCTTGCACAGGCCTAATTTACTTTTTTCAGTTTCACTTGAATTTAAGTTTGGCTGTGAGATTGATACGTAGCTAATGAGGTATGGTAAGATGATGTGTGTTATTTCCATCAGGCTCTATAACGACCTTTCTTTAAAATGTTCTCATTTGTTTTTTCCCCTTATCACTTATTGCATAGGACTCTAAGAACCCAGGATGAATGTAGCTATTAAGGATGAAAACCTCTGGGAAGGGTTCAAAGGAGCAGACTTGTCACTCAAAAATCCCCTTCCTGGACAATCCTGTGAATGAGTATTTGGGTACAATGTGAAGAAAGAGGGAAAATATGGGAATCATACATCAGGAGACTCATTCAAAGCGGACAATAAATCTCACTTTGCCGTTTTGTAAAAATAAAATGCACACACCAATCACATTAAAAGTTATTGTAAATATTAATTTGAAAACTTTTTTTCAAACTCCAAGAAACTAGAAGTGTAAGAGAGCAGAAAAACTTTCTACAAAAAATTCCAGAGTTTTCAAAATACTTACTTGAATTTTATAAAGAAGGAGCATTTTAACTTTTATTTACTCAGCTCCAGGCAGATGCTAAGAAATCGGCTGATGAAAGTGAATTATTACAGCAGCACGGCCTGTCATGTCTGCCGTTATAGATAGAAGCCATGATGTAGCAACCAGAATTTCCCGGGATTGATGTCAGCAATCAGCCCAGCAGCTGCCAGCCTGCCTGGATCACTGTCTTAGCTAAAGAGTTGCTTCGCCCAAGGTCCCAGATCTTTGACTGCTCATGACAGATGACTAATTACCCTAAAGTCATTAGTATAAAGGTCCATACCTCTCAACTGAGCTCCATGTAACTCTAAGGATCACGCTGTGCTCCAAACCCTCTGTGCAGTAAGCTGAAGTTCTGTTGATACACATCGCACCTTATTTCCCCCTTTATCCATTCCTATTTCTTTCCCATCGTTTCCATTGATAATAGTACCAGAAGCACTCACTCCTAAATGTCCCATGTGCTTTTATCTGGCTTGGAATCTGCTGTCTCTGACTGTCTTGACTCAAAGAAGGAGGAAGAACATCATAAGGATGTCTCACAGAACCTCGAAAGCCACAGCAGCCTTTCCTTTCCAATGATAGCTCTGTGGGTGTTCCAAGTCACTACTGCCATAAAGTAATTGGCAGATTATGAGCGTGTCATTTGATTTACCACTTAGGAAATTGTAGATCTCTGAATTTCAATACTGTTTGTAATTTCCAACATATGTTCACTTCTCTTCTGTGCCTTCTTAGTCACCAGTCTTAGAGTTAGTAGCTGTTTGTCCCTCAAATTAGGTCACAGTTCATCAAAGAGTTGTATTTTTCCCTCTAGTTTCTTAGGACAAGGACAGAGTCTATAAAGACAGGCCTGGAAGTTAATCTATCAGTTGTAGTCAAAGGCAGTTTCAACAGTATCTATTCTATTACTAGACATCATTTGTTCTCCCACCATTTTTGTTGACATTTTTCATCTCTATGACACCCTCTGCGTCACACCCCCATAACCATGTAGACACAGAAGCTTGGTTGACTTTTTAGTATATGTATATCATATTTATTATAAAATCCCTTTTGTCATTTGCTGCGCTATTCTGATATTTAGTAATACATCTTCAGTGCAAGGGCCATAAATGTATACTTGATACATCTTTGAACAAGTTGTGTGGTGATAGGATATTACTCAAAAAACATGTTCAAAGCCTCAGACTAAGTTAAATGTAGATAAGAATGTATCATTAAGGGTGCAAAGCCATTTTGCCCTGCTAGTATACTATAATAAATGATAGAAAAATCATCCAACCAGAGGTCCTCTTTATTCCCCATAAAAAACATTCCTAAATTGTCCTTCAACCAGAACTAATGTATATAATAAAAAATTCAGTGGCAATGAAGTTGGCAACTGTGTCTTAATGAATATGTGCTGGGGAAAAATATGCTTAATTGACAGCCCTGGAAACACAAGCACCATTGCTCCAGGAACAGATACAGCGTAAAATGTTCCTGTACAAGCTTCCCTTTTTGTGTCCCTCTGGACAGGCTGGGTTTGACATATGAAAAGGCAATTAAATCTGTTTAGCTAGTGCAGGGCTGCGAACAAGGCATGTGCTGAGCCTCCATAAAGATAGCATTAGTTTTGTTTTGTTTTGTTTTTGAAAGCTTTTATTTTTTTCCTTCCTTGGCAATGGAATCTCTGAACTGAAATATTGGTTTTCCTAAAGGTGTCATTCAACCAGAGAGTGTTTTTCAGTCCTGCAAGAAAATTTCAAGTATTCTTGTTGATGGAATAAGTAAGAATACAGGCAAGTTCTCTCACCCATTTAAATTGGCGTAATAGTCTTAGCCTCAAAATTCACAGCTACTCCAATCCTCCCCAAAGATTCCGAAGACAAGTCATCTGGTTTATAATCCGGTGGCTGCTAGAGTTCAAGACAAATCTCCATTTCATCAGGAGATGGGAATCAAAGCCAACAGAGTATGTGCTAAATGGAAGAATTATTCAGCACACTGACTGGTGAGAGGCTTTGGGAAATTATTATGAAGGAGACTTTGAAACTATCGGTTCAGTGTAAAGCAGCGAGTGCAGAGGGGAAGGAAGATAATAGGTGATCTTAGTATAAGAAAGGAAGGATTAAATGTCATCCCTTTATACTGCAGCTTTTTAATTTTCCATAGTAATCTTAGAGATCTGTGGTTTCTGTATTACAGAAAAAAAAGAATACCATGATAGAAACAGTCAATATGATGTCCACCACCAAAATAACTAATTTATGACATTCTGAGAGAAAAGGGGATAGGTTTTCCTGACCAAAGGAGTTAATAATGATAATAATAGTAATAATAATACTAATTGCTAAAATTATTTTGTCCATGCACCAGAAAATGTACCTTTAAATAGAATGATAAAATACATTGGTAAGCTTAGCACAACATCTAAAAAATGATAAATATTTTATTCCCATTTTGAAGATGAAAAAACTAGCTCAAAGAGTAAGTAGTTTTCAAGATAACATAGCCAGTAAATTCAGAAGCTGAATCAAAAACCGCCATTGGGCTTCAAAGGGCATGCTCTTAAGTTATACTCCAGTGATGGTTTGCTCATTAATTTTTATCAGAAGGCTTTTTATATTTTTTTTAGTAAAAAGTGATGTAAATTTCATGTATCATATATATATATCATATATGTATATATATCATAGATGAGGAAAACTAAATACATATAGGTGTTTCTTGACTTACAATGACCTTACATCTTAATAAATCCATTTTGCACTGGAAAATATTGTAAGCAAAAAAATGCTGCTCTGTAGTGTGGCAGTTGTTTCTCCTCATGCTATCATGGTTGACTGAGAGTTATGACTCGTTGCCACAGCCCATCCTCGAGAAATAGTGTCATACTGCCTATCAGGAGCCTAAGAAAAGATCAAAATTCAAAATGTGAAGTCCAGATTCTAAAGAATACATACTGCCTTTGCACCAAAATAAAGGCAAAACATTATAAGTCAAAGGATTGTAGACCATCGACTTCTGTGTATCAACAGGGCTGTGACACACAGGCGATGCTGTTGTTTATGCTCTTCTGTTTTTAGAGAGATGGCTGACTACATGTTTGATAAAATCCAAGATAAGCTGAATGTGTGATCAATAAAAGTCTCAAAAACTCTTGAGCCAGGTCAAAAGAATAAAAAAGTAAATTTTAAGAGATCCTACGGGAAAAGTACAGGAAAATGTGAGCATTAAAAAAAAAAAAAAAAACCTAGTAACTATAATATGTTAAAATGTATGAAATACCTTGAAATCCAAAGGTGTATAAAAACAGCAATAAGAATGAAGAAAATCAGAATCATTAGAAGACTCCAGTGGAACTGGTTATTATGAAAGCTGGTCAATAAGGTGAACAATTCAACATTTAAACTGCCTTTCTATAAAATCTCCACCCGGGCCAGTCTCCATTCATGGGTAAACGAGGGAAATTTCTATCTATCGAGGTGTCCCACATAGTAAGTTGAAGGAGGAAATAGTACAATTAGAATACCGCAATATTGTAATCTTTAATGGAGGATCTAAATATTGACCATCATGTAATGTTTCATAAGGAAGAACACCTAGCATCGTGTACCTGTGTTGTAGTGGCAAAGAAAAATATATATATTGTATGATTTATTATAAGAGTTGGTTGGCAGGATTATGGAAGCCATGCAGTCCTGCTCTGTTTTCTGCAAGTTACAGACCCAGAAAAGCTAATGGTAAAATATTGTCCAAGGTCAAAAGTTTGCAAACCATTTGCACCAATATTTAAGGGCAGAAAAAGAAAATGTCCCTCTTCAAACAGAAGGACATCTGCTCTTCCTCCACTTTTTTGTTTTATTTAGGTCTTTGATGGGTTGGCTAATACTTATTCACATTGGTGTTGATGATCATCTTTATTTATTCTTGGAATTCAAACACTAATCTCTTAAGTAAATACCACAGGTACATCCAGAAATAATGTGTTACCAACTATCTGGGCATCCTTTAGCCCAATCATGTTGATACAGAATATTAACCAGCACAAGTCTCTCCCTGTTGACTTAGTACCCATACAGATTTCCTTAAAGCATATTTAATCTCCAAATGCAGACAATGAAGCAAATATGCTGCATAAAACCCAAACCTACAAATCCCTTTTCTAGAAGAGGAAGTAGAGTCTTTGAATGATGTTCCGTCTTCTCTTGATATCCTGTAAATTAAAATCTACATGTCAATGAACAGTACTTAAATGCATATATGAAATAAGTACTGTTTATTTTGTATGATGAGCAAAAAGAAGAAAACAAAGATGTGTGCCTAATAAATGTACATAGTCACACAAACATATTCATAACAATATAAGGAGAAAATGTTTATAACAATCGCCAAGTCTTATTACTGTAACTGGTTACATGGTTGTAGGTTGTACTTATATCTACTTTCTTCTACTACCCACTCTGTTTTCACTTTCATTCAGTCAAGCCCTCAGCTCGCTGTGGTCCTTTATCTACTGGGATGATACAAACCTTTTTGTGAAGGGTCTGGTCTATTCAAAATCCTGTGCGGATTGAGTTGTTCCTCAAATAACCTTGATCAAAGTCAGGGAAACTGTGGTAGACATTCTAAGACCTCTTTTGGATTCCAGACACACTGTTTCTTATTTGCACTGTGGCATCGCTGTTCAGTTCCCCCTTGGTGATAAACAGTTCAGCCATTCCACTCAACACTGTGACTCCCTTCTTTCTCTGTTGACTCAGTGACATGAAGGGCTCCAAGGAGCTGTGTGACAGCCTTGACTTCCTGTTCAGTGGAAGGTCTCTTCCTGTTCAGCAAGTCATGCAGTCATGAGACCAGGAAAGAGAAATTTTCTTGCTGGCTCGCAGGGCTAACAGTGACTGTGTTAACTCCCAGCTTCACCCTGTGATTCCTGAGCCACAGTATTCTGGTTATCAGAGAAGCAGCAGCAGATGTCCGATGATGATTCGGTGCACAAGTGAGCCTTCTGGAGAACAATTGCCTTGTCCCTGTAACATATGTCCACAGAACTGGCACCATAACTAAGCTTTGAAAAGGTCATCCTGCCATTCAAATGAGCCAGCTGCTTAACATCAGGGAGAACATTGCAGGAACAATGAATTCTCTGAATATGGACCAGTTGCACACTTCTTTTCTTGTGAAGTCGGTTCCAGGATGAGAAGTAAGGATGTTCTGTCTACCATGATGGGGAATTAGGCATTCTGTATGTCTGTATATGAGAGTTTCTGCAAAAACATCGAGTTTAGGGAACACAAATATGTACCCAGAATAATTGCTATTCCGGTAAGAGCAAATCCTGCCTCTTACATGGTGGCAGTAGTCCAGTATCATCAACCTGCCCCCAGGTTGCTGGGTAATCACCCTGGGGAACAGGGCCACATTAGGAATGGGCTCTGCTTCAGGCATATTGGGCATTCAGTAAGGGTCGTACACGGGGCTGCTTTGTGACCGGAATTCCATGTTGCTGAGCCCATGCACAGTCTCCCTTGCTTTCACTATGGCTCTCTTAGTTACTGTTCTCTCATTGCTGAGACAAAATACTCAACACCCAAAATTAGGGGAAGAAAGGTTCATTTAGCTCACAGTTTGTAGAGGTTTCAGTTCACAATCAGCTGGATCCAAGGCTGGGTGGGATGTCACACAGGCAGAAGGCACCAAGGCAATCAAAGGGAAAACAAAAAAGGAGACTTAGACAAGCCTCTCTCTGCCCCTTATATTTTATCCAGGCTGCCTGCCCTTAGGGTAGGTAGCACTCCCACCCTTAATTCCAGCATTTTTAATCCTAGTATCACATCCTGATCGCAGCAGAACTATGCTAAACCGATCAGTGGACTAATTTGATAATCACACACTCTAGATTCCAGCTACCTCTGAAAACACCCCATGTATGACCACAGGAGGCTTTGGGAGGGCATCTAGACACAAACTATCACAAATGACCTCTTTGTTTATGGTTCACTGGGAAATAAGAAAAGTGGGCAGAGCAAGAGGCTGACTGGTGTCCTTAGAATGGGTCATCCTATCTACTTTCCTTGATTGTTAAGATCGTCTTCTCCTGAGGGCACCCTTTGAGGAGTGCTCCCAAGAAACAATTATATCTTCATGATTTTGATCCATTCAAGGAAGTCTGTCAGTATGTTTTTCCAGGTTTTGTTGTCATCAATTTTCCAATCATGTTATTTTAATTCCCTGGCACGCCACTCAAAACATTAGCTAAAGCCTAAGAATTGAGAGGTTTGAAGATGCAAGAGCCCCTCTGATAAGTAACTCTAATAAATACATAATCTGGAATTTAAAATAAGACATTTTAGGGATTGATGACTCACTTAAAAGGAGATGTCTTTGGGAATGATGCACTGTATAATTTCTTTAAATAAATCTCTCTACTGCATTGATTTGAATTGATTTACACATATTGGGCTAAAATGCAAATTTTCTGGAACTTACTTAGAGTGTGAACTAAGTGTGACCAAAACATTAGGTTCAAAATGTGTTTAGTTATGTGGTTAAAATGTTCAGCAAGAAAACACTTGGCCACTTTTAAGAAACCATCTAGTTAGAAGTTGCTTTATAGTTGATCCTGTAGTCATATACAATGCTTCTAAAATGCAAAACTCAGGCAATTAAATTTCTTCTATGTTAATTAAAGGCTCTAGGAAAAAGAAGGATAACCTGGAAAATTTAGGAGGACATGAGTGGTGTGAAAAGAAAATCAAAATTTATTCTTTTGCCAAGACTTTCGGGAGATGCAGGTGGTATGAATTGTGTTCCCTGTTCTATACTGATGAGGAATGATCAGGTTGAGAAAAATAATGGGAGGAAAAAAATGACAGAATCATGGAGAAAATGAATTTTAATCAGGAGAAATTGGGAGCTCAAAGCAGTAGTCCAAGGCAAGTAAGCTGGTGCCATGGATAGAAAAAAAGTAGTTGTAAGGAAAATGGTGCCTGAGGATATATTTATGAAGGTTAATACATTAGTAGTTACTTATAGTATAAATAAGAAGTTTGGAAGAAGAAGAAGGTCCAAAGAGGAGTGTTGGAGTTTTTAGCTGCCTGACTACTTGAGGGAGGAAGATTTTACATGGAAGCAACAATTTTATTCTGTCCACATAAAGTGTGTGATACTTCCTACATATGAAAAGTAATTGCTAAAAGGTGTTTGGATATATAAGTTCACTTACTACACATGCAGCTCAGAATAAAGATATAGACAAGACATTGACATTTAAAAATCATATGAACAGGAAGAGTATTTTAAAAATGAAATTAAATGCATTTCCCAAGGTTTGACTATAAAGTTAAGAAACTTAAAACCCTTATTAGAAGGTTGTTAGAGGAGCAAAAGCTGTCAGTGAGATGGAGAATGAATGACCCCTGAAGTAAAAATTATTGCCAAGTGTGTTGTATTTTAGGAATCAACTGAAAAAAAATATTCTAAAAAGAGCAGAATGATCAATTCCATCAGTTTTGTCTGATTTTCCAAATACATTGTTAGACCTCTTCAATGGAGTATTGTAGAAGGCAGTGGGCATCATTATAATAGTTTATTTTTAATATTTAAAAATTGTATTAGTACATGTTTGTAGTACCTAATGAGTATATTCATCACGAAGAGTTGGAGCATGTATATAACACATATTAATTCTTTTTACTTCCCCTCCTCTTCCTCATCTCCTCAAACTCTTTAATGAAATTGAAGGGGAAGGAGTACTGTGAAAATGATTCTTAGAAGCTTAGCATTATATTGATTCCACAACTAGACAAGGACCCAACTAGAAAAGAAAACTACAGTCCAATCCGTTTAATGAGCCTACATGAAAAAAATCTCCAACAAGATTCTGAGAAACAGGGTGCAACAAAGCATTATAAAGGTCATACATCATGATCAGTTAGAGTTCATCCTAGGAAGGCAAGGATAGCTTAACAGTTGTTTTAGTAGAGCCAGAGTGTCACTTGCATTTGGCTTGAACTAGGTTTGTTTCAAGAAAAAAATGCAATAAAAAGCAAGAGAGAATGGGGTACTTCTTTTTGTAGTAATTTTTATGGGATATTACATATTTGAAAAAAATAGAACTACTATACCAATGCATAAAATTAGAAAAAAATCATAAAATATTTTGATGAGTTGATACAAAAGGAATTTTTTTTTTTTTACTAAAAGCATATATTGGTACATTGTATACATTGTGATCACATTCATCATGGTTATTTTGTACTTGTACATGATGTATCTTATTTTTACCCCCTCTTCTTCTGCCCCTCCCTTCCCTATTTACAGCAGGTTTATTTATATTTTTCCATTTTTTTCCCTTTCCTCTCTCTTTCCTTTTTCCCTTCCTTCTTTTCTCCCTTCTCCCTTTCTAGTTCTCCTCTCTTTTGAATATTATCTTCCTTTTATATAATGGCTATTACACCTCTTTGTCCTTATTTACACTTATAGTTTCTCATATCACAGAAACAATTCTATGTGTATTCATAAGTGTCTGATTTTTTTCACTTAAGAGTGTGTTCTCAAGGTACATTCATTTACCTACAAATATCTCTACTTTATCCTTTTTTATGGTGGTGTAGTACTCCATTATGTAGAAAAACCACATCTTCTTTAGCCATTCATTAGTTGTTGGGCATTTAGGTTGTTTCCAGGACTTTGCTATTGCAAACTGTGTTGCTATAAATATGGTCGTGCATATATCACTGTGATACAATGATTTTAATTCTTCTGGAAAGAGATCCAGTAGAGGAATGCTGGATTAAATGGAACCTCTACTTGAAGTTTTTTGAGGAATCTCCATATTGATTTTCAAAGTGCCTCAACCAATCTGCATTTCCACCAACAGTGGAGGAGGGTTCCTTTTTCCCCCACAGCCCCGCCAGCATTTGTTATTGGTTGATTTTTTGATAATCACTGTTCTTTCTGAAGTTAGATGGAATCTTAACGTTGTTTTGATTTGCATCTCTCAAATGACTAGTGATGTTAAACACTTTTTCATGTATTTATTTGCCATTTTTATTTCTTCATCTGAGAAATGTTTATTCATTTCAGAGGCCCATTTTTGGATTGGGTCTTTAAATTTGGAAGGTTTGATTTTTTTGAGTTCTTTGTCTATCCTAGATTTTAGACCTTTGTCTGAGGGACTGCTGGCAAAATTTTTTTCCCAGTCTGAGTGTTTTTGCCCCACTCTATTGGTGATTTCTTTTGCTGTACAAAAAGCCTTTTAATAGGATGTGGTCCCAAGCACTGATTCTTTGTATTATTTCCCATACAGTCTGGGTTCTGTTCATAATTTTTTTTCCCTAGGGCTATGTCTTTGAGAGTTCTTCCTATTCTATTCTCTAGTAGATTTAGTGTTTCTGTTTTAATGTTTAGATGTTTGACCCACTTCGATTTTAGTTTAGTACATGGTGAGAGACATGTATCTAGTTTTAGTTTTCGGCTTGTGGCAAGCCAGTTTTTCCAGCACCATTTGTTAAAGAGGCTGCCTTTCTTCCAGTGAGGTTGTTTGGCTCCTTTGTCGAAGATGAGGTATTTGAGTGTGTTTGGAGTTGTTTCTGTATCTTCTAATCTTTTCCATTGATCCTATCTTTTTTTTGTTTTGTTTTGTTTGTTTTTTATTTTAATGCTACATTTTAGATGTACATAGTGGTAACATTAATCATAGGGAACTTGTACCTATACATGATATATCTTGTTGCTTCTTTTTTCCCATTCCCCTCCCCTCCCTTCACCCCACTCCCTCCTTATTTACAAAAGTTTTGTTTCCATTAGTTCCTTCCATTTCTTATTTCTCTTGTCTCTCTGTTCCTTTCCCCCTCCCCCTCCCTTGTTCCCTTTCCCATTTGGACATTTTCTTCCCTTTCCCAATAGAATACATTTTAGTCTTTATTTATACTTTCTTTTTCTCCCATCAGAGAGACAATGCGGTATTTAAACAATGTGTGTCCAATTTATTTCACTTAAGAGTATGGTCTCAAGATGTATCCGTTTACCTAGAAATATCTCAAGCTTATCATTCTTTATGGCAGAATAGTACTCTGTTGTATTAAAAAAAAACCACGTTTTCTTTATCCATTCCACTGTTGATGGGCATTTGGGCTGTTTTCAAGATTTAGCTATTACAAACTGTGCCACTATAAACAGGGGTGTGCATATATTGCTGTGGTATGAAGCTTTTAATTCTTTTGGGAAGATACCAAGAAGGGGAATAGCTGGGTCAAATGGAACCTCTAGTCCTAGTTTCCTGAGGAATCTCCACACTGATTTCCATAGCGGTTGCACCAGTCTACATTCCCACCAACAGTAGAGAAGGGTTCCTTTTTTTCCACAACCCCTCCAGCATTTGTTATTGGCTGATTTGTTGATAATAGCCATTCTTTCTGGCACGAGGTGGAATCTCAGGGTTGTTTTAATTTGCATCTCTTAAATGACCAGTGATGTTGAGCATTTTTTCATATGTCTATCTACTGTTTCTACATCTTCATCTGAGACGTGTCAATTCATTTTAGTTGCCCACTTTTGGATTGGGTCTTTAAATTTGGGGGGTCTGATTTTTTTGAGTTCTTTATATATTTGAGATGTTAGTCCTTTGTCAGAGGAATAGCTGGCAAAATTTTTTTCCCACTTTGTGAGTTGTCTCCTCGCTCTGTTGGTAGTATCCTTTGCTGTGCAAAAGCTTTTCAACAAAATCAGGTCCCAGTTGTTGATTCTTTGTGATATTTCCTGGGCAACTGGGGATTTGTTCATAAAGTCCTTGCCTACACCTATGTCTTCAAGAGTTTGAGCTATTCTATCTTCTAACAGATTTAGTGTTTCTGTTTTAATATTTAGATCTTTGGTCCACTTTGATTTTAGCTTAGTGCCTGGGGAAAGATACAGGTCTACTTTTAACCTTCAGCATGTGGAGAGCCAATTCTTCCAGCACCATTTATTAAAGGCGCTATCTTTCTTGCGGTGAGGTTGTTTGGCCCCTTTGTCAAAGATAAGGTGACTGAGAGTGTTTGGCCCTGTTTCTTCATCTTCTCTTCTGTTCCATTGGTCCTGGGGTCTGTTTTTGTGCTGGTACCGTGCTGTTTTTATTACAGTAGCTTTGTAATATAGTTTTAGGTCAGGGATTGTGATGGCTCGTGCTTTGCTTTTGTTACCCAGAATTGCTTTTGGTATTCTAGGTTTCTTTTGGTTCCAAAGGAATTTTAGGACTGTCTTCTCTAATTCTGTGAGGTATGCTATTGGTAATTCAATTGGGATTGCATTAAATCTATATAACAGTTTTGGAAGTATGGCTATTTTCACGTTATTGGTTCTTCCTACCCAGGAGCAAGGGATATCTTTCCATTTCCAGATATCTTCTTCAATCTCCTTTTTCAAAGTACTGTAGTTTTCGTTGTATAGATCTTTTACTTCCTTCGTTAGATTGATTACTAGGTACTTCATTTTTTGGATGCTATTGTGAAGGGTGTTGTTTCCCTAATTTCTCTCTCAGTGAGTCTGTTGTTTGTTTGCAGGAATGCTATTGATTTCTGAGTATTGACTTTGTATCTAGCTATGCTGCTGAATTTGGTTATTAAATCTAGAAATCTTTTGGTGAAGATTTTGGGGTCTTCTATATAGAGTATCATGTCATCTTCAAATAATGATAATTTAACTTCTTCTTTTCCTGTCTGTATTCCTTTTATTTCTTTCTCTTGCTAATTGCTCTGGCTAATGTTTCCAGAACTACATTGAATAAGAGTGATGAGAGCAGACATCCTTGTCTTGTTCTGAATTTTAGAGTGAAAGCTTTTATTTTTTGACCATTTAGTATGATGTTGGCTATTGGTTTGTCATAGATTGCTTTTATCAGATTAAGATAAAGACCATCTAGTCCAATTTTCTGCAGGGCTTTTATCGTGAATGTGCATTGGACCTTGTCAAATGCCTTTTCTGCATCAAGATCCAAGCTTATTGGTTGCAGCCAAGCACAATAAGGTTGGGTTCTCCCTCTTCAGTTTGCTGCCCGACAGGCAAACCATCCCTGGAAACACCCCACTACATCCCCAGAAGTATGCCTTCCCAAACTCTTAGATATTTCTTAATCCAACCAAGTTGACTTACTCCTGTTGTTATGATTAGCAGGATTAAGTTAATAGATATTAAATATTTGACACAGTGCCTAAAACATTTCAGAGAATCAGTAAATATTTTTGGAGAGTATTGAGCATACCCCCTACCCCCACATAATTCTGGTCACAGATTTTGTCTTCTGCCTTCATAGATACTTGCATAGGGATGTTGAGAATCAGTCAGCAGAAGTTGAGATAGGAAGGATTTATACGTGGGCACCTAGTATGCTCCAGAGTTAATAAGTCTACATACCCCAAGTTTAATATTGTCAACTGGTACCCCTGTTAGGATCAAAATGATTCAGTGTTACATTTCGTTTTTAAAAAAATGTGGATGCTGTAAGGGTTGATGGGACCTGTATAATTAGGTCAACTACAGAATTAGTGGAGGAAAAATATTTGCAGTTATCTTCCTAGATTGTTATCCCAGATCCCTACAGTTCCCAGGCCAGAAATAATATTTATGGGAATACTACTGGGCATGTTCTTTAAATTGGCACATTTTGTATTCCTAAGACACCAAGCATTAAAAGATGAGAAATCCCAGTACAAATCATATATGTAGGGAAACATGTTGTTCCCCAGGGGACATGGTAGCCTTTTTATTTATATTCCTCATCTCCCTTATTAGAGAGAGTAAGATTTTGTAGGACCTGGGGCCTATTCCTGAAATTTCTAATATGTACCTTGGAAGAGGGAACATTTTCTCAATACAACACCTTTGGAGTACCAGTGTGCACAGCAATAGGGTAAAAAGCTTGTTATTTGATCTTCTAGGCAGAGAAGAATAATGGGCAGGTGACTAGAGGCTGTACCAAGCCGTTCTGTGAAGGGGCCAGAGTGTTTCTCTGCAGATCTCTGTGAGCCTCACTTTGACTTCACCCGCCTAAGGGGGAAATGCCAATAAGCTCACACCGTCACCAAAGGAGTATGCAATTATTGTGATTATCTCTTTGTTCACTGTAGATGGGACTAAAAAGGAAAGCAGTAATTCTGAGATGTGTAATATCTTTAGTTGTACTGAAAAGTGAGTCTGGCATCGTTCAGTATCAAATTACAGTTGAGAGGATAAAAATAGATTTGGCTTTACGTTATCAGAGTAGAGACTAAAAGCCACTAATGAAGAAAAGGTGCCAGCTCGCACTAGCAGCACCACAATGCCACACAAGGGCAGAGCCAGGCACTCACCAATGCTGCTGCACTTGCCAACAAGACCTTTCTGTACAGCTTTCAGCTGCATAAGAGCTGTGTCCACACCAAATCTTCGCACAACATGACTTATCTCCTTTAGTTTTCTTTCGTATAAGTTAAGAAGTGGTATGTGAATAAGGTCAAGGAAGATATTTCCTAGTGTCTGTAATTCTCCCAAACAAAGAGGGATTTCCTGGACAAGGAAAGACATTTTCTATAGTCCATCAGTCCGATGTTATGCATCTGTTTCTTCAGAAATCAGCTTCCCTGGCACCATTCATTCTCAGCCATCATCATCTCATTCACTCCATCTCCCTCTCACTTCCTTATTCTCCTTTCTTCTCTCCCCGAAGAAAGGGATGTGATTTCAGTGATTTCTGTGCATTACCAGCAGTGTGATATGTGTGACACCCATTTCACACACAAAAAAGTTCGACCATGTTGATCCATGATTCAGCAAGTGAAAAGGAAGCCAAAGACAGCATTGCAGGGTCCAGGCTCAAGGTATTGTCTTTCTTTGCCAAAATAAATATTTACTGTAATAGCAGAAAAAATATTTCAGCAAACATCAGAGGCTTTAAAGCACTGCACATATTCCATGATTTTTTTGTGTAGTAACTTTGCTATAATTTAGAGGTTTTTTTTTTTATGTCTGTGCACTAACCTAAAAGTGCCTTCTTTTCGAGAAAATGAGAAACTTACAGAATTTTGATGGTATGTGAGATAGTGAGGAAAACTGATGACCTACTGTCCAGTAGTCCTGGAATGTCGTAGAGCAGCATTTCTTCTCCACTCCATCCCCGAAACTAGAAAATATGTGTAATTTAGAAGTTGCAGAGAAATTCACTTACATTAGAAAATGATTTGGGTGGCACATATTTCCATTTTTGGCTATTACCTTAAATTTGGCTATATCACACTAGATTTGGTTTCTTAGAAAGGATACGTAGCAGACCATCTGTGTAAGTGATGCAGTGAAGGAAGGCTTTCAAGAGAAATCCAAGTGATGGGGCAGAGGGAGAAGCTATGCGAAGTTGTGGTTTCGGGAGAAATGTAGCCCAGGCCTAATGCTCTGGTATGTGAAATGCACCACAGGATTAAACAGGCTAGGCTGTTATGGCCTCCATAGTCAGAGACTAGCTATTAGTGGCCCTTGGGAAGAAATACCACATAACCTGCATCACCCCAGAAGTACTTTGCACAACCAATAGCAAGCCTCTAGAGAGCAGTGCGGAGGTGTGCCATTAGCTGTCAACACTACAACAGCTGAGGGCTGGGCAGTGGATGCCAGCAAAGGGGATGTGGGTGAGGATCAACTGCATTTACTACAGAAACACTTTTCAGTTTAGTTTATCTCAACAATAATTAGGCATTTGATATTTTCAAAAGCTAAGCATAGGTGATGCAGAAATATTAAATAATATGATTTACAACTTTAAAAGTATCCAAGTCTAATAAAGGAGACACACACACACTCAACCATTAAACTCTGATCTATTTTTCTCCAGATCTTGTTTATTTTTAAAATTTTTATTAGTACATGTTTGCTATTCATAATGATTGCATTCATCCTAGTCTTGACTTTATTTGAAAGAATTCAAGTTAACTTTAATCACAATTGCATGAAGTTACATGGTATATCCACAGGTTTGTTCAGAAAGATATCAAGAGCTGAGTCACAAAAAAAGCAGATCCAGTCTTCCTGGTTTTCAACCAAATCTCGTAGCTTTAACCCCTGCTTATGACTCACAGACTAATGTCTTTAATTTGAGCATTCCTTCAAATTTAGACTCATATCTCATTTGGGATATTTCATAGATACCTAAAATTTAAGTCCAAAATGAAATCCATTTTGTTCCTCCTAGCTACTTTGTATGCAGTTTTCTCCATGTCAGGAATTAGCAAGTTTGTTTGTTGTTGTTGTTGTTGTTGTTTTTACTTAGAACAAAATATTAGATTCATTGATGATTACTGTTTTTTTTTAAGTTTCATTTTAGTAAAATATGTCCACTCAGCCTTGTGTCCCAAATGATGTCTGCTT
This sequence comes from Hystrix cristata, assembly GCA_004026905.1. Taxonomy (NCBI): domain Eukaryota; kingdom Metazoa; phylum Chordata; class Mammalia; order Rodentia; family Hystricidae; genus Hystrix; species Hystrix cristata. The sequence goes on along the minus strand of PVJO010003725.1, from coordinate 58,446 downwards.
ACTTTCTTGAACCTGTCTAGTCTACTTCTGGGTCACAAAATTTAGTCTTTCTTTAACCAAAGCAGTCAAAATGAGTGACTCAATGTACCACATTAATATTCTGTTCTCACAGTATTGCTTGAAGGAAAAAAATAATACATTCTTGCAATAGATTCCATGACATTATCTGGTTCAGTGCAACTAGAACATCTACCACAGCAAGCCACAGAGAAGTCCTTGGGAGACACATATGCACTCAACTATTAAACTCTGATCTATCTTTCTGCTTCTTTCTATAATCTTCAGAATTTTTATTTTTAATTTTTCCTTAAGTCATCTGCAATATGAATTGAATCTCAAAGTTAAACTAATGTTAGAGCTAGAAATCTGGCAAGGATTTAGGTATGGCCTGTATTTAAAAGTATGGAGGTGATTGTGATTACTTTTATAGAAATTGAAGTGAGGAGACAAAGTGTCTAGCACAGAATTCTGAGGAAATTTAACTCATGATGATCATTTAAAGACTGTAAAGGAGATGGAGAAGTAGGTGCCAGGGATCAAGAAAGTACAGTGTCATGAAAGCTATGGATCATGTAGAAGTCATATTCTCTAACCCCCAAAGCTAGTATGACACTTATTTGACTGAGGTTCTTGAGTTTCTTAAATGTAGCCATTAAAAGTAGAATATCAATACCATAATGATTATTGGTATCTTATCATATTGGATATCAATTCCAGAAATATTTATTGATATTTCATCAATTGCACGAGAAATTGTTGTGCATTCTATGTTATATGGCATTAAGATCGATTTTTAAATAATTGCTATTTTTAACCTTCTTATAGTAGCTATTTAGAGTGAAAATGATCATGATGTTTGACCTCCACTACTTCTGATTCTTGGACATCTAATTGTAGATTTTTCAGTTTTTACTATGTAAGAAGTCTGGAAATTTTCTATATGCTTCCTGGTATAAATGAACGAACATTAGAATTTAAGTAAGGTACTTAAAATAGAATTAATAATGTATATTTTACATAGTTGCAATCATGACGAAAAGACAGTTTATCACCATGTATTTGGTAAATCAGAAAAAAATTATATAAATGTAAATTATCCTTTCATGAAATAATATTGTGGTGCTTATTATGTACAACATTCTGTCATGAGCAAAGGAGTATCCAAGAATAAATATGACTGAGTCTCTTTCCTCAATGTTGCATTCATCTTAATATTGTAAGAGCAGAGTAATTTTAGCTTAAATTGGAAAGCACTGAATGCAAACCCCAGATGGTAACCTCCTTAAAAACAAAGACTCTTTCATGCTTGCTGTGACTTCCTCAGTGCCTATAAATAATATCTCCTATACAGAATGCACTTAATTCTTATTGAATAGTCTAATGAATATCAAAAAAATAATATAGGAATCAAATAATAGGTGGAAGTATTTATGAAATTTAAAATTACATTCAATTACAAAAATAATGTAATATGAATTTTCAAAAGAAGAAAAAATCATTTCTTAATAAGGAGAATCAATTTAGCTTAAAGAAGTGACATTTGACTGGACTTTATAGAATAAGTAAATTTTAACAAGTGGAGATATTTCTTAAGATAGAGAAGTGAAGAAATCAAAAGTCATATAGATTTGGCAAACATAAACATTCTAATGCTTTCCATGATTAATAATATATAACTGAATAACCTTAGAAGGCAGGGTTGTTTTAGCGTAGACTTGGATCAGAACATGATAATCAATAATGTTGACTAAATTCACAATTTAAAGGAAGAGCTGCATTTGAACAGTTGAGTAGGCTGAGAAATGTGAAACTATGCATTTGAGAAAGTAGTCATGCTGTGGTAAAAAGATAATTTGATTAAAAGTTAAAACTTCTTAGTTATGTTAGATAATTAGAAAAATAACATGAACTAAATGTTGACTAAATAAGAGATTTCACTCCCACTGGAAAACCTATTAAGGAAAAGGTTATAAACTATGGAGGAATGTTTGCTATTTGTCACCATGTAAAGAACTACTTCACTGACTGAAATGTTTAAAGAACTAAATATTGTTCCACAGTTACGGCCACCTGGTGAGTTGCTAACAGTTAGACAAAGGCAACCTTAAAGAAACATATTTATCACCACACCCCACACCGTTTAACCATAAAGAGTTCAGCTCCAAAATGCATATTTCCCTTGGACTGTAAAATTTTGTTTCAGAAAAAAACTCCCTAGGGGAATTAAATGTCCCTTTGCTTTTTAATTGACTTATTATTTTAGTTTTGTATTTATTCGTGATTCTGATGTTCAGTAAACATTTGCTAAACCTGTGTGTTCCTAACACAAGCCCGGCACTGTGGGAATAAACAAGAGGACCATCCTCACTATTATAACACGGGACACTGCTATAATAGGGAAACAGTTTGATGCTTTATATGGAAGGAATAAAACTTTTCTTCTTTATGTCCATTTTGATTCTGGTTCCAGAGACACACACGGGTGACAACAAAACACAAAATAATGACTCATATCGAAAACCACATACTTTGAAGATGAAGGCGAAGCGCTAGAAATATAAAAATACAATATTCAAACCTTGCAGTCATCCTCATTGGATTCTCAGACTTTGCCAAGAAAATTTCTTACATAATTTTAGTATACAAAATTATTGTAGGAAAAGGAAAAAATATAAAGACTATAATAAGAGGAATTACCTTTAATTCAAATGATAAAGTTTTGCTTGGTTAAAAATTGTCATTTAAATTATTTGAAAAATATGAGTAAGAAAATAAAAGACACTGTTCTATTCTGAGCCTTTTTCACTTTACCTTTTGGGCAAGGTGAAAAGAAAAGCACGAAGGACTTAAGAACCTGCTCAAGTTCATTCTCAGAAATCATCCTTGCTAGAGGTGGTCAGAGTCCTGTCTTCACCCTGCACTTGCTCATCTCTCTGTCTTACTCTTGTTTGCCATCTTCATCTCTTTACCTACCTGCAAGTGAGCATTTTGATGTTTAATATTAATGAAAATATTAATGAAATCACATTCTACATAATAATCTGTAACTTATTTCATTTTCATATGCATATATTATTTCAATGAGTAAAGATCCAATTAATTCTTTTCCAAGGTTGCATAGTGGTCTAGGGTATTTGTACTTTCAAATTCATTCAGCAATTCTTCCACCAATACACATTTAGTTACAAGTTAGTTTTTTTTTTATTGTAAAGAGTGGTACAGTAAGTACACAACATGCATGTAAAGCTCTGTGGATCTTTTCTGTACCTAGCTATCAGATTGCTGAGACATAACATCACCCCTTTGAAAATTTTCCTAAAATTTGATATTATCTAGTAAATATTTTATTTATTTGGTTCACTTATAAATACTTCGTATTCATTTATTGAGATCAATTATATGTCAGGTCCTATGCTAAACGGTGAAAGTACACCACTGAATAAGATGTAATCTAAACCAGAATCAACTAGAGTAGGAAACGTGAGGATTTAAAAAGGCAGTTTTAAGCAATATGGCAAATATTTTGTAGAAGAAAACAGGAAAACAACTAAGTTGGTCTAGAGGGATGAAAGAATTTTTGGTGGAGATTCTTATATTTAAATACAATGAGAGTTAGGCAAGTGAAGTTGGATTAGAATAAAATAATCTAATAAAAGTAAAAAGCATCTATGAAGAAAATGAAAGCTCAGGAATCCTCCCTGACCATCTCCGAGCAAGCACGACCTTTTTCCCCACCAGGAGCCCTCGGCCAGCGTCACTGCAGGTCCTATAGGTGGCGGCTTGGCCCAGGGAGGAACGGCCGGCTCCACCGGGTTTTGGTTGCTTTTTATAAAAGTGTCCACTTCTCTCTTGCACTTGACTCTTCTTAAAAAGACTAGAGAATTATTGAAAACTCAGCAGTGCGGCTATGGCTACTGGGAAGGAATACACTGATTTTCTTGGTGGGTGTTTTCTAGTTCTTTTGTGCTCGACACTTCTTGTGAAGGAAATGTCCTCAATGACTCTCCCAGGGGGTTGTGAGTGCCTTAAATTTACCGAGTGCTGGGCTGGCCACCCCTTTGCATCAGATGATTCTGAACGGATCAAAAGACCTTACTGGTAAGTGTATCAGAAACGGAAGCATGGATCCCTCATCTCTCAAGCAAAACATGCCTAGTTGTAGTCCTCACCCTACTCTAGTAGGATTGTCTCGGTTTCTCCATGGGGCAGGTGCATACCATCCAAATGGGGGCACAGACAAACACGACAGGTTGACTCAGATATTCAAACTGAACTGAAGCTCTAATCATTTCGTTAGTAGACCATTTTGGAAGAGATGACAACCCGTGTCACTCAGCTGATAGCATTCTCACTTAGTGCATACAAATATAAACAGCCCTGTCTTTTCATATGCACCCTGGAGTCTTTACTGATTGTGTGGACCCACATATTAACTTGTGTCTCCCTTAAACACAGTGATTTATGCTTTACAAATGGTCATAGAGACCTTTGCTTAAAGAAAAGAAGAACATCATTATATCATGTAGCTCTCAGATGACTATGGAGACCACTCCAATCTAGTTGTTCTTTGTTACTTGAGGAAACTTCTTCGAGAGAGAAATGATTCAGTTATTTCTGTACATGGTATAGTCAGTATCTCTACAAGGCGAGACCACCAGTTTGGAAAAGGGTGTAATGAAATTTGTCCTTGATTTTAACTGAGGTGAGGAATTTGCAATCCTATGTAACATTTAAGTCAATAGCAAATCACTGGTCATTACAGATGATAAACTTGCACTGCATGTCTTCCCTGGTAGGCATTGCAGAGTCCTTATGATTGGTAACACATTCTACTGAACCTGGATTGATGTTTTGAACAAAGTGTAGAAGTTAATACTAAAGGTCAGTACACAAACTTCATGAAATATCCATGAGGATTTCTATGTTAAAATCTGGTGATGTGTGGAATCTGTTTGGCTGATGAGATCTGGAGATTTGGGAGCCGTGTTTGAGTTCGGTACCGCAGGCTGACTTCATGGTGATGCATGGATATCTGTATTAGCCATTTTTATTAAATTCTCTATGAGACCAATAAAACATGTTGAGTTCCAGCCATTGCTGAGCAAATTTATCCAAGTGGCAGATGACATAATACATTTTTAATAAAATGCACAAGAAAACGAGACAGGGGCCACCCCCCACCTTAAGTCTCAATATTAGACCATCCAATGCCTCCAGACATTACAAACACTCCTGCTGGGATTAAAATCCCAAAGATTGAAAGATTACCACCCGGAGGCCAAGGACAAAACCTAGACCTTTTTTGCAGGCAAAGTTAAATTGCCTAGCATGCACTATCCTACCTTACTCTGGGATTGATTATTCCCTGCTATATATAATCATCAGAAAAATTCATCATCTATGATCATGAAAATTAGTCATTAGCCAATGTGTGAGACTTTTTTTGATGGGAAAGTAATTGCTTCTAAAGAGGATCTGTTTTATTGTTGGGAATATTTATTACTACTTATACTGAGGCTTCAGGTATTAGATGATACATATCCATTTACATCTACCAAAGAGCTTTACATGTAATGGCTGGCCATTAAAATTATGCTAAATGAATGAGAGTACATGTTATATTTTTTACTGCATCAAGAACCAAAGTCAATTCTCACACTGACTGCAACTAAATATATATTACAGCCAGTAAGGGAATTAGAACAGGGTGCCCTCTGAAGTAAGCCAATAAGGGTGGAAGAGTTCTTTTTAAGAAAAGAAAGAAATTTTAACAGAAACTAGGACATTTTACTGGCAGGCTTGTATAATAGCGTATGTGGACAGCATGTTATAAACAGTGTTGCGTTGATGGAGAAGGGATAAATCAGGAGAAACTCAAAGAAGTAAGATTGTGCGATCGTATGCTGCCTTCAAGTCAGAGAAGAAGATATGATAGGCAGCTGATCTTTTAAACGTAGCATGAAGAAAATGTACTTTTCTTCTCTCACTAGCATGTTGGTTTATGATTAAAGTATACCAAAAAAAGAGTATTTTTTTCTGAGAACCTAGTTTAGGGAAAATAAAATTAAGTAGGATTATGTAAATAGTGTTTAGCTACACAAATGCATTCACCTCTAGCCACAGGTCAGCTGAGGGCCATAAAGCATTTTGACCACTGTGGTGAGGACCTTGTAATGCAGCCTGCTGTGACTGACGCAGTACTCCTCATTTTGTTACCTCACCTCACCTGGTGGATTTAACTTGGAGGCTCTGTAGCACGTTTACAAAATACTTGCAGAAAGAATCCGATATTGAAATGATTATTTAATTTTGAGTTTTCTTCATTTCCATTATCTTTCAGAAATTAATTTTGTCACATATTTTTAATGTCCTAGAGTGCTAGTCTTCCTAGAAGTCTCATGTCGTATTCTCTTGCCATTTGAGTGAGGAGATGAAATTTTCAACTCATTCTATGGTCAAACCTAAGTTGTGACCATGTAGGACCAACATTTACATCATCCTCTTACACAAAGAAGTATAAACCTGCTTCCTGCATTAGAGCCCTATGAATTAAATGTATTATAATCATGGCACATTTTGCATGGATTAGAGACGTATGGTTGTATTTATTTTTTAATACTACTAAATCAGAATCTGTGGCTTTCTGTCATATAGCTTTATAGAAATAAGTTATAATTAAATAAATGGATCAATTTTGTATACAAATTAAGTAAGCTAGTTTGTTGGTGCTCTGGGCCTCTAAGTAAAAAGTAAAAATTTTTAAAAAACCTAAATTTTTTTTAATAATTTTGGTCTGTACTATTAAGTAAATGTTCATAGCCATGACAGGAAAAATAGTTAACAAATAATGAATGACATTTTAACATATTTATTAATCCTAAAATCAAGTTTACTCATTTTTTCAGCTTTAAAATAATTTTTATATACCTCATTATGAAAAGAACATTGTCCTGACCCAACTTTCTAGTTCTCAGAAAGGAGATTTGGTACTATATTTTATTAAAATTTTTATGCACTTTTTGCAATTTTGAGTTATCACTTAGATATGTACTAAGGTTTGACTTCCAACAATGAAATAGGAGGATTCAGGTTTTTTTATTACACAAACATGCATGCTCTTTTTAAAATTAAGTTTACATCACCAACGTTTAGCAATATGCACTTTACATTTTTAATATTACGTAAATATTTTCACAGTTGAGTCACGTTATAGACTGTAACTTCATTTTACTTCTTGAAAAAAACTTTATTTTCCCATAGAATTATTAATGGAGGTAGTTTTCATTTGTTTAATTTCCTATGAATTTTTTTTAGTTCATCCTTAAACTGTGGCACAAATACAAATCTCCATCATACACTCACAGAGTGGAATAAGATTGCTCTGAGACCCTGAGACACAATAATATCCCACAAAAATCTCTTTGGCCATTTGGAGTTCACAGTATAGCTAGTGAGACAGAAAATATACAATATTATAATAAATAACTATTCCATCTATAAGGTTAGAAGCTATAGGGACCAAGAATTAGGTAGAGCATGATGAGTAAAATGTAGACTTCAGTATTAATTTGGGAGCTGAAGTAAGTTTCCTTGAAAAGAGATGGAAAGAAACTAAGAGCTTTGTACTTAGTCAGGCAAAGGACTCAAAGTGGAAACATGACCAGCATGTTGGAGAAATGTGTGTGGTAAAAATCAACAGATTAAGGAGGGGAGGAGGTAAGCAACAGTGTTAAGAAATGGGGACTATGTAACCTGAGGTATTGTAGATCATGGTTCAAATTTTAACTTTTACTCTGAGGGAAATAAATTCTTATGACCAGAACAGAGAAGGAATATGATGTGACCTATACATTTTTTTTTGTTTCATATCAACATAAATTTTTGTATTGGTCATGTTCTTTTAAAAATGATACAGCTCTTTGGCAATATCTGTAAGATATAATATTTAAAATGAGTGATAACTGATTGAATAAGCACTGGCCTTTTTAAATTTACTGCACCTGGGCATACACTGTTCATGTGATATAACCTCTTGCTGTGTTCCCATTACTAACTGGAAATCAGGTAAGAATCATTTTCATGTTATATATTTGTCTAAAGTCCTTAGGCATGTGTACCTAAACAAACTTCCATTGAGTCTTTGTAAGTCATGTTGCACTTAAAAAAGATAAAGCAGCACAAATCATAATAGCTAAATCTTGGAAGTGGACTATATGTACATCAACAGATGAATGGATAAAGAAAATATATATTTATATACTCACATGTATAATACAGTACTGTTCATCAAGTATCTAAATGTTAAATCAGAAACACTTACTCTGCTGAGATATAAAATATGTAAAACCCCTAAAGATATAGGCTTAGGGAAGGACTTTCTAAACAGAACCACAATGTCACAACAAATAGTACTAAGAATTAGCAAATGGACTCATATTAAATTAAGAAGTTTCTGTAAATCAAAGGAAATGACCAACAGAGTAAATAGACAACTGCAGAAACGAAGATAAATTTTGCCAGCTATTCATCAGATAGAGGACTGATACCTAGAATGTATAAAGAACTCAAAAAACTAGACCCCTCAAAACAAAAGACGTAATCGAAAATGGGCAGGTGAAATGAATAGATACTTCTCAGACGTACTAATGGTCAATAAATGCATGAAAAAATGTTGAGTATCATCGATTGTTAGAGAAATTAAATTTTTAATTTAATGAAATTAAAACAACTCAGATTCCATCTTTCCCCACAAGGAATGGCCATCATCAAGAAATCAAATAATGACAAATGTTGGTAGGGCTGCCGGGAAGAAGGCATCCTTCTACACTTTGGTGGGAGTGTAAACTAGTACAATCACTGTATTAGCACTTAAAAGAGCTCGCAGGGCTGGGGCAAGACTCCTCAAAAGACTGCAATGCTCTGAATCAGATTTAATGCAGGACACAGAAATTTACAAGATGGCTTACAGTATTTGCCTACAGAGTCAAATCTGGAAGGGTGCAAGAGATCTGCCCATAAGCTAGAGATCCGGAGAATGCAGCCTAACTTCTGGAGCTCACTCAGCATCAAAAGGCCGAAAGGTCTGCTAGGGAAGATCAGAAGCCTGACAGGCCTGTGCTGGGAGGTGGAAGCATCGGTGATAGAGGTTGAAGAGTCTGTGGGGGCAGGCGGAAGGCCTGGGCTGGAAGCTGAAGATTCTGCACCGGAAGACAATACTCAAGGCAAAGACCAAAATCAGGGCTCCTCTGAAGAAAACAGCAGCCATGTTTGGGAGCAGCAAGGACAATGAACCCCAAGGAAGCTCTTCCAAGGAACATCAGCTGAAATCCTTCCCTCCTGCTGTCCTTTGATACCCTTCCGACCATCATGCTGCCTCAGATCATCTGAGTGCTTCCAGTCAAACTGACAATTAGCCACCACAATCACTAAGGGAATCAGTATGGAGATCTCTCAAAAAACTAAACTCAGAATTCCTTTTGACTCAGTTATTCCCCTTCTAGAACCTTCCTGAAAGAGTTAAAGGGATCATATTACAGTGATACATGAACACCCATGTGTACAGCAGCACAATTCATAATAGCTGAATCTCGGAAGTGGCTTATACGTCCTTCAACAGATAAATGATAAAGAAAAGGTAGTATTTATACATAGTGGAGAACTACTCTGCTATAAAGCAAGGTAAACTTGCGTCATTTGTAGGAAAATGGATGCACCTTGAGACCATCATGTTTAGTGAAATAAATCAAACACACACGCTTAAATTAAATATCACTTGGTTTCTTTTCTATAAGAAACCCAAGATACAATTGAAAAGCAACATAAAAGATAAATAATAAGAGGTCGGGAGATAGATATTTTTCAAAAGGGAAAGGGAACACAAGAGGGAGTGGGGGGAGAGAAGGAAAGAGAAGAAGTGAAATAATAATTGAGATGTGTTATGTCCATGTACTAACCTGTCATAAGGAATGTGATCATTATGTACTGCAAACCTGCGCTAAGGAAAAATAAAAAATGAAAAAGAAGGATACATTTGAGTCATTTGTAGGAAAATGGATGAAACTTGGGTCCATAGTTCTAAGGGAAATAAATCAGACACAGAACATTAAATATCACATGTTTTGTCTCATACGAGAAGCCCAGAGTGTAAAGTGTAAGTGAGCTACACTTTAGAGGGATTTGCCTGGCCACTATGTTGATAATAGCAGGGCGATGATAAGAGGTGGAAAGAGTAGAACAGAGATAATAGCCAGCTGGAAATTACAGGAAATTATGTGAGGTACTTACTGTCTCTGTTGTTCACACATACCAGAAACTCCAGGGTTTTATGGTTTTCTTCTCTTTACCATCACCAGTGTTTCCTGTCTTCATACAGCAATTGTTCCATGCACTGATTGAGCGATTGAACAACTGCACCGATCGCTCGATGCCGATGTCCGTCCTGGGTGCTCACCTCACCGTCAGGTGCAGGGTGCCCTTCGCCTGCAGTGCCTGAGCTGTTCATATCCGAAGTCATCCTCTTGTCCTCGTGACTCTCTCACAATGCCAGAGCAAATGTTTTAATAGATTCCTGAGAAAGGGCTTTTTGGGGGAACGCGTAAGTCTAAAAATGAAATTTTTGACAATCTCACATTCAATGTATATATCGGCTAAGTAAATAATTCTAAATTGAGGAACGAATTCGCTTAGAAATTTGAAGACATTATTCTTTGTCATGCAGCTTCTGATATGGAATGCTCATATCCTATTAATAGGACCTTTGGTAATAAGGAGAGATCAAGACTTAGATGTCAAATTTGACCTGCTATGATACTCTAGAATGATGGAAAGCAGGTAGGAATGTACGTGTACATATTTATTGCACACTTGCACATCAGATCGATGTACATAATTTAACATGTTCTTTTGTGCAGCCTAGCGCTCAGAGGGCTGCTTTTCTGTTCTTTGGCTTATCTTAACTGCAGTGCTTTCTTAGGGAAACGACAGGGCAAAGATATTTTTCTGTTCGCTTTGAGCTGTATTTGTGCACTAAATCTTTATTCTAAAAAAATAAATGGAAACTTTCTTTATTTTTTTTTAAAATGAGAATCTCATTACTACATTAAAATCTTAATGAGAAAAATAAAAAAATTATTATAGTTCTGTTTAATAATGAAAATGAAAATATGCTTGAAATAAATGAACACATGGGAAATCCCATCTGAAAACAATAGAAACTATAAAGAAATCACACAGAAATCCTACAAATTGAAAGTGAAATATATGCAAGAAAAATACCTGAGTTGACTTTAAAGGTAAATATTGATCACATATAAAAGACAGTAGACTTGAAGATTAGTCAATATACTTATCTAATCAGAAAAACTAAAGAGAAATGTGTTGACCGCTTGCAGAACAAATCTAAAATACTCATGATATCAAAAATTATAATGCACACAGAATTCAATTCCCAGAAGCAGAAGAAAAAGAAAAGGATGCAGAAAAATAATTTTTAAAATGATCCAAATTATCCAGATTTAATAAGGGTCATAAGCTTATAAATTCGAAGGTCATTAGTCACATAGTCATAAAGAGATAGTCAAAGATAAAACATTTGAACAATTAGAAAAATAGAGGACATTAAAATAGAGGACATTTTCAAATGCCTTGTATTTTTTAATCAGATAAAAATATAATTTCAAAAACTAGAACTGCATTTTGAGGATTAAAATGAAAAAAAAAATCATACATATGCAGAAAATGCGCTTCAATTAAAAAACTGAGTAACTTATTTAGATAAACAAATATTAAGAAAATCTCATGCTGGCAGCTGTGCATTGAAAGGAGATTCGTCTACCCAAGGAGACAAGATACCATAAAGAAATATCTTCAAGAAGGAATGGAGCCCACCACAAACTGTATTTATGTGTGTAAGTGTAAAGTGCTCTGTCTACTGGTTCAAAATATATTTATTATTTAAGTAAAAATTACTAATATTATGAGGTTTATAATAAATGTAGACATGATATAAATGAAAACTACAAATAAATGATAGCCATATGGTAAATAGGTTTGTGAAATTCTTGCAATATATGTTAAGTTGGACACTAAATGAGATATGAAAACTATATATTATAACCAAATAGTAAAGAAAAAGTCTTGTAGGGCTGGGGATTTAGCTCGGTGGTTAGATTGCCTGCCTTGCAAGCACAAGGCCCTGAATTCAATCCAATGAGTAAATTGTAATCGGATGAAAAATATAAAACAAAATTGAAAGTAGATTTGAAAGACAAAAAAGAGGAAAAATAATAGAAAATAAGCAATAAAACTAAATAAATTCATAGCAGTAACTACATTAAATACAAATAGTAGAAAAGTGATTGTCAGATAAATAAAAAATTCTAATGGGAAGCCTGCCTGGTTAATACAGAGTAGACTTGTTGATTCATGGGATCAGTTGCAGGGTGAAGTGGATGCAGGCCCTTACTTTTGGGTATTGATTTTCCTAAATAGGAGGCATCCTTCTGTATTAGAGGCAAAGGTTGGCCTGTTGTGCGTTGAGTGAGTTTAAACACACTAGCAGTCTCTACATTCAGTATGGCATGTAGTCTTCCTCTTAGTCTAGCTATTTTCAGTGACATGATTCCTACTTTCAATTAGTCGAATGCCCTTGTTTTGAGTCAGTTCTTTCTGACTGATTCTCTTCATATAATAAATCTCTCAGTGTCTGTAAGAATAGATGTGGGTATAAAGTTTCGTCTGCCCATTTAACAATGACACATTATCTTGGAAGAGGCTTATCATTATTAGAGGTGTACACATAAAGACATATTTAGGTGGTACAAACAGTAGTCTTGTTAATAATGTCATGTAATAAAAAAGCAGCCCATTTTGGAAAATAGAAGTGGAAGAAATTGCTTTGTGCAGTCATACAGAGTTCAAACACTAATAATTCTGGTATTCTTGTTAACTTTCTTTGCTCTTCATTCTCTCTATACCTCCCAGCTGTCAGCTACTCATTAATCTTAAAGAAAACAAGCAATATGTTGAGTTCATTCCTTCTGCTTTTTGTCTTTTCCTTTCAAAGCCTGATGAACCTGTAATAGAATGAATTCGATCTGCTTTATTCCATATAAGTGACAAGGCAGGTTAGAGTCTGTCCCTTAGAGAGATCTGTGATCCTGTATGCCAGCAGTTCCAATGGTCTATTTAGGGTGGGGACATTGATCAGACATCCAGAATGAAATAGTCCAAATAGCTTCATCAGTGTAACAAAGATGATAATTTTTCTGTATTTGAATTTTATTTCCCAAGTAATTGCAATTATTATTTACTGTCATCTTAAAATCGCAACAAAATGTAAATTGCATGTATAGTTTATGATTTTGCTGCTTATACTCATTGGGATATTTTAAAAATAGTTTTATAATCAAACATAATTGTCATTTTTCCCATGGTTTAAATTATTTGCTTAGATCCATTGTATAAAAAGTAATTGTCGATGCTAACTCCACATTTAGCACAATTGCTAAAATTGGAAAGACTGAAAATAGCAAGAAATGACAAAAGAATGATTATCAGTAGCAGTATTACATATTGGTGGTGGGAGTGTAAATTTGCAAAACTGCTTTGATAAATCACTTCATTGTAGCTAATAAAATTAGTCATAGGTTTATCCTATAACCCAGAAGTTGTATTTTCAGGTGTAATTCCATGAAGAAAAGTGAATATGTCCATCAGAAACATGTACAAGAAATCACATGATTATTTTTCATACTAACTAAAAACAAGTAGTAAATAACTATTACTCAATGTTAGCAAAACTGACAAATAAAATCTGCAGCATATTAATAAAACAGAACACTACAGAACAACAGAATGAATAAATGACCATCTTATGCAACAGAAGGAATCTCACAGATGCTATGTTGAACAGAGCAAGCCAGATGTTACAAAAGAATGCAATACCACGTAATTGCATTTGTATGTAGCCCCAGAACGAATGAGGCTAATCTATTGTAAAATAAATCAGAACAGTGGTTACCTTCTGGACAGGTAGCTAATGAGGTGAAAAGCAGGGATGTTTCAAGGTGCTTGATGTAGTCCAAATTTTCACCCAGGTAATGAATACATGAATATAAGCTAAGCATCAAAAAATGTCTTAAAGTGTCTATTGCTTTATATTTTTCTACAGTAAAGTTTTGTTGAAAAGCTTTTTTTACAAAAGAATTAAATACAGTGAACTCCACTGTCTTTTAATATGTTGACAAAAAAATTCTCCATCTTATACGTGTGTATAACACTTGTAGTAGATGCTCAATAATTATTTATTTTATAAAAGGTAATGAATAAAACTGACTTTCAAAAAGATGTAGTCTACCAATATGATAATAATTTAGCAAATCTAAAGCATGACTCAACATTTAAATAAGAGGCCACATTGTAATTATCCCTTTATTAGGAATAAGAAATATGTTTCCTACACAATTGCTTAATTTTAGATGTGAATGCAAAAACAGTATGATGATAAAATAGTTACTCATCTTTTAATTATCATTTGTGTCAGAAAAACTGTATACTTGTAGAGCAAATATCATAGATTTAACTTAATCTCTATATTTGAAAGGGAGATAAGTGTCATACTTTTACAGAATTATAATCTTCTAGTTAGTAAATTTGCCATATCACAACTTGATCTCAAATGATCTTATTATATTCCTCATAAGGAGTAATAGTGGAAATATAGCTAGTTCTATTTATAACTGAACAGTATCATTTGCATATTATTGTCAGTTGCTATTATATCACTTCATTATAACCCACCATCAGTTATTTCTAATTATTTAGAATTTTGTCTCTGGACTCAAATTGTTATATAAAACTTTTAGCACTATCTTAAAAATTAGTAATATGGAAAGTGGATACTGTCTTTTTCATTTATGTTTTGTTTGTTTTTACTTGATAGACAATTCAGTGAAGCCAAGGGGATTATGATTAAGTAAGGCGAACTTGTCATTTCTGAAAAGATGGGCTACATTTCATACTTGATTCTATTATTAATCATATCATTAGGACCTTAAATCTAAGAACTCGTGCAGTATAGGAAAACTAAGTTTCTGAATCATTGGCTGATAATGAGAATTTCGTGTCTTAGTTTTTCAGAAGAAGTGTGTGTTCCATCAGCATCTTTCTAACATCGAGAAAAAAAATAAATCCATCTTATCTGATGTCAGAGAGTTGGTCAATTGAATTATCTGGGTGGTTTATCCTTCCCCCGTACTTAGAAAAAAACATAACAGGTGTCCCATTTCATGGTGATTATTTCATAATCATGGCTAAATTTTCATGCACTGTGAAGAAAATGACAATGCTTTTACAGATGGATGAACAAGAAGTCAAAAAGAAACAATTTCAAGACCTGTTTCAATAAAACTAATTGAACGTTTCTATTTTCCAGTACCTAGCAACTTGAAATAAGTGCGAATGAGGTTCTTTACTATGTAATTATATTTCTTTGTACTAATTACCATAGAACATCAACTTCATTCATCTAAAAAGTAGATAATTGTAAGCAAAACACATGCCTTGCCCTCAGAAAGCTTCGGGTTTAATGGTGAATGCACAGGAGTGTGTAAGTCTGTGTTCACCAACGCCCATCGGGATAAAGCGAGACATTGATCCTCCACGATCACAGAGAGCAAATAAACATAGTGGAAGATCACGCACCCAAGTCATCTTTGACTGAATTCTCCAAGTCCCCACAGGATCAAGTTCACATATGCCATCACTTGTCAAGAAATGTTGCTAGAATAGGTTCACTGCTACTGAAGATTACCTTTTCTCCCAATTTCTGCCTTTCTAATTAGTGTGCACAGGACTCTAATATCTTCACCTTCTTTTTAGGAGGACTTTGGCCCATACTTCAGAAGTTTTCTTTTTTGATGGATATCTGTGTTTTTAATGAGAATATGCCTTGGTGAACTTCTCCTTTCATCATAATTGTTTGGTGTTCTATAAGCATTGCTTACTTGTATTTTAAAATCTTTTCTTATACTTAGGGAGTTTTTTTTTTTCCCCAGAATTTCTGTAAGTACATTGGTGAATCCATCTGTGCAATCTTCTAGATTTTCTGTAACTCCGATTAGCCTTAGATTGTTCTTGTCGTCATCCAGTAGCTGCTGGATAATCTTCTCTTGTATTCTTATTTTCTTTTTGGCGTCCTTGAGTTCTTTATCACTAGGATCTCTCATTTGAGTGAAGCAAAGTACAAGCAAGAAAATGATAAAAGATGGATAGATCTGGACAAGGGGACATATCTATCCAGTAGGGAACTGGTCCAAGGAAACAAGAATGGGGGTGTGAGGAGGAGGGAAAGAGGAAATGAGAGGAATAAAGATGTACCATGTACAGGACCCTAATAACTCCTCTCAGTGTAAACATGCCATAACCTGATTGTGGTAGACTTATAGTGGTTAACTTGAGCAGGAACGCCCAGCTGGACGGAGTCAGTGTGGTTCTGGCTGTAGAAGATCCACCTGAGGACTGTTGCGGACACAACATAGAGGAGAATGGGAGCAGAAGGTAGTGGGCCAGCAGTTTCCCAGGAGAAGCTCTGTTGTGGCTGATTTCCCTGAATGAACTCTGCTGTTGTTGTCACAGGAGGAGCTCAGGGCCTTGCTGTCATTGGAGATGGCTGCTGTTTGCTTTGAGGGGAGCTCTGGTCTTCATCTCTGCTGTGAATGTCTTACCCTGGCTCCATAGATTTCTTCCCCCTTTTAGTGCAGACACAGATGTACATGGGACATTGCTGTGGGCTCCCAGACCTTGATTGGGTCTTTTGAGTCTCTAGTGCATAGGTAGATGTTCTGTACTCTGCCTGCATTTGGCTTGTATGTGAATGTTGTAACTTGTACTTGTCCAGTATTAAATCTGCTCTTTTGAAAACCATTGACTCCGGAAAAGTAACTACTACACTGAGCTAAAACACATAATAAGTACGTAAAAGGTGATAGGGGAATCAGAGGAAGAGGAGGATGGGGGAGGGAAGCAGAAGGGGATTAGAAAAAAAAAGCTGTAATATGTACATATAACCACTTCCCAAGATGGTAGTAAACTGCATGGATTGCAAATATGTACTAATAAAATAAATTTTTAAAAAAGCTTTCTCTCTACCCCACTTCTCTAATCATCTTAGAGGACCTCAATAATTTAAAAATTCATTTCAAATCCATTTTAAACAAATATGCATTAAACAGATTTTTATGTCCTGAGCATCATGTATATCGTGAGTACAAAGATGATTATTTCAGACACTCTAACATAAATAAGTTCCTATTGGGAGACAGAAAGTTGTACCAAATAGTTACAGAATAACCTTTTATAAACTATGAAAAGAAACTTATATAAAGTCCTATGGAAAGAAATTCTAGAGTAAGACATGTAATTTCACAATCTTGAATACAATCATGCTCCTTAATCTGGTGCCCATATTTTAATTCTTCACATCCTAGTATGCTCTGCCCTCCTTATTACCCACAATAATATCATCCTTTATCTTATGGAATTTCTGTCCATGTTGTGTCTTTTAAAATTGTGTGCTATTTTTCAAATGATTCCATCTGTCTGAAGAACCTACCACTCCACTAAGCCTTCTGCCAAATATATTTTCATAATTTTTATTTTAAAAATTAAGTATCATATAAAGACAGCCCTGATCCTCCAAAGAAGTTTGAATGCCAACTATTTTGTTCTTCTGTGACCTCTGCATACATTTGTAGTAGCTGTCATTATATTTTATAACAATTTCAAAGTGCCATCTCTTTTACATATCACTGAGCTCCTAGCAGAAGATACTGAATGCACATATTTAATAACTAGGACATCATAAGTGCTCATGGTTTTGTGATATGAAGATTGACACACAGAAGAGGAAGGATATTGGAGAACTTCAAATCAAATGAAAGGTCTTTTATTGTGATATTCCTTAGGAAAACGCTTTTGTTAGTAATTGAATAATTTTGAAGTGCAATGAAAATTGCCTGTAAGGTCTCTGAACTGTCTGGATGTCTTTATTAGTCAGTAGACTAAATTCTTTAGAAAACAAACTTCAGATTGGGATGTTAAACACAATCTGTTTTATTTTTTGTGCATGTAACTTTCACTGCTGATCTCCTTGTCAAGGAGTTCTGCGAAGTACTCTCTTCTATGTGGTGTTTCTTACAGACTCGGGCTGTACACGGCTTGTCAATCTGCCATGGGTACATGGTTTCTACATTTTTTAAGAAATAGAAAAGCATTTATACTTAATCTCAGCTTTGAATTGATACGTAACTTCTACTCCTATTTCTTTATCGAGAATTAGTCACATAGCACCACCTAATACCAGGGAATCTTCCCAGCTAGAATCTCGGCTAGAGAGGACCACAGGTATCAGGCTTCTATTAGCCCTCCACATCGCACAAGTTAAGGGGCTTGTATATCCACAAGAGTCCCTGTTGTCCAGAAGCTGGGCTCTGATCATTGAAGAACATTTGAGCCCTCCAAATTATGCATCTGTTGATGATTAAAGAAGAGACTTAATCATGTGATTGAATAAAATATTTCTGCCGAAATATTCTCTTTAATTTGGATGTGTCTTTAAAGTTCTAGTTTGACAGTTCTAGAAAATGTGTAACTATGTCTGCCTCCCTTTATTTTATTATTGCTTTGAAGAAAATGTGATTTGGAAAAAATATGTATGATTATGTAGAAAAAATATAGGTTTTACTTAATGTCCAGAAAATTGGTGTTGTGTATTGAAATTTTATTTTGCCCTTGATCTAAGAGTTGTGTGATTTCACATGCAGGTGCTCCTCCTCTCTTATCTGGCTCTTCTCTGCTAAATGACATCACAAGTCTGGTTCAGTTAAGTAAAACTTGAGTGTCAGTGTTGTGATATTTAACCCATAACACACCTAAATGGTCATAGCAAAGCCTCAGAGGATCACCTCATGCTGGTTTCTTGGCAAATTGTTTATCAATTGGAGTGTATATTTTGAGCAAATAACAAAGTTCTGGACATGTGCAAAGTCTAAATAGTGTTACTTCTGTAGAACACACCAGAACAACTTTTACGTATTAATATTAATCTTTCTTACAGCTACTACTTTGCCTATACTACAATGTAAATCAGAGTAACCATTTTTTTCTCTTCACTTGACAAATCTTTATTATGTGTCTACTCATGTTTTAATTTAAGGACTCGTTATGAAAAATACGCTTATCATTTTATATCATGCCACGGACTTCAGTGAAGAACAAAGGACATAGGAGAATAAGAATGGTTTCAGAATGTGAGAAAACTAAGTTCATACTCATCTAATCTAAAAGAAATTTCCTAGCCTCTTTGAAAGCTACATTCTTCAACTGTAAAAGAAAATTATTTTATGACTAACATAGAAAACATATAGAACACAACATATGGTTCTTCAATAAGTGTCAATATGGTTATTCTTATTTTATCGTCCCTTTTTTAAATGAAGATGAAGAACCATTAAAAGCTTCAGGTACTTGTTGTCAGTCACTAAATCGAACCCTTCATCTCTACCTTCCAAGATACTAGAAAATACAGTCTCCTTCAGCCAAAAGTGACAGGCAACTTGGAAGACCTCGAGGTGACACTTCCAACATCACACTACGAACTGCAAGGAGGGGCTTTTTCAAATATGTAAAATCATTTCCATGACTCTCACTTATCCTAAATGCCTAATGACGTAATGGACCATTGAAAATTACTTCGGGAGAAAATTACCTTTATCTTGTAACAGTGAAACAATTCTTTTCCAAGAACATAAAGAATTTTGTGTTCACTTAGAACCAATAAGAGAATGTTTTACTGGGGAGAAAAATAATGGCTGAATATTCAGTTTTTCCTTATCAAAATGTAATAGCTGGTGAAAAGCTCACATTTTAAAAATCCATTGATCTATCTGATCTTCTCTATTTCATGTGTCATCCACTTACTTTGCAACTATGTGTTAAGCTCCTACTGTTTTCTGGGCATTGTATTAAACATTAGGGGGTCAAAGATTTACAGAAATCTACATGAGTCTTAGCCTGGTGAAACTTAATTTGATTCTATCTGAATTAACTAATAATAATATCTGACATCATTGGTCTCTTTGAATCTATATAGCAACTCTTTTATTATCTCTATTTTACAAGTCTGCTAAAATGCAAAGTAATATGTCAAGTCACAGAATTAGCAGGCCAGGCAGTCTGATTCTCAGACTAAATGCCCAACCACTCTGATACACTATTGTTACTATTGAAGTGGCTTACTTACATTACGAAGATGCTTCAATAACAACCTAATTAACAAGGTAGCTAAGGACTTCTAGTCTTATTTTCTGATTGCATATATATTACGTACTGTGATACACATTTAAGTGAACACATTCGTGAATTGAAATAAGAAAGATAACTATTTTGAAAGGGCTATGCAGTAGGAAAAAAAAAAACCAAAGTGTAATTTTAGAGGGTACCTAGTTTTAGGTTATATGGGCACCGCTTCAAAGTTAGGAGTCTAAATTTCAAGAAACAAATTCCAATCAAAATTCCAACAACATACTTCACAGAATTAGAAAAGGCAATCATGAAATTTATCTGGAACCAGAAGAGACCAAGAATAGCAAAAAACAATTCTGGGCAACAGGAATAAGGTAGGGGGCATCACAGCCCCGACTTGAAATTGTATTATAAAGCTTCTGTGATAAAAACAGCATGGTACTGGCATGAAGACAGACCCAAGGACCAATGGAACAGGCTAGAAGATGCAGAAATAACTCCAAACACACTCAAATATCTCATCTTCGACAAAGGAGCCAAACACCCTCACTGGAAGAAAGATAGCCTCTTTAATAAATGGTGCTGGAAA
>PVJO010003725.1:0-37456 GCA_004026905.1 Hystrix cristata | reverse complement strand
TTAGATACATGTCTCTCACCATGTACTAAACTAAGATCGAAGTGGATCAAAGACCTAAACATAAAAACAGAAACAATAAATCTCCTGGAGAATAAAATAGGAAGAACTCTCGAAGTCATAGGGGTTGGAAAAAAATTTATGAATAAAACTCAGACTGCACGGGAAGCAATTCAAAGAATTGATGCTTGGGACCACATCCTATTAAAAGGCTTTTGCACGGCAAAAGAAATTACTAATAGAGTAGGGCGAAAAATCACAAACTGGGAGAACATTTTTGCCAGCTGTCCCTCAGATAAAGGTCTAACATCCAGAATATATAAAGAACTCAAAAAGATCAAACCCCCCAAATTTAAAGACCCTATCCAAAAATGGGCATCTGAAATGAATAAACATTTCTCAGATGAAGAACTAAAAATGGCAAATAAATATATGAAGAAATGTTCAACATCATTGGTCATTCGAGAGATGCAGATCAAAACAGCACTAAGATACCATCTCACTCCAGAAAGAATAGCTATTATCAAGAAATCAACCAATAACAAGTGCTGGCGGGGCTGCGGGGAAAAAGGAACCCTCCTCCACTGTTGGTGGGAATGTAGACTGGTCCAACCACTGTGGAAATCAGTGTGGAGATTCCTCAGAAAATTACAACTATAGGTCCCATTTGACCGGGCTATTCCTCTGCTTGGTATCTTCCCAGAACAATTAAAATCATCATATCACAGTGATGTATGCACAACCATGTTCATAGCAGCACAATTTGGTAATAGCTAAGTCTTGGAAACAACCTAAATGCTCAACAATTGATGAATGGCTAAAGAAAATGTGGTTTTTCTACACAATGGAGTACTACACCGCCATAAAAAAGGATAAACTAGAGTCATTTGTATGTAAATGGTTGTTCCTTGAGAACATACTCTTAAGTGAAATAAATCAGACACTTATTAGTACACATCGAATTGTTTCTCTGATATGAGAAACCATAAGTGTAAATAAGGACAAAGGAATAGAATAGATATTATGTTTAAAAAAAAGAGAGAGATAGTATTCAAAAGAGAGAACTAGATAGGGAAAAGGGGGATAAAGAAGAAAGTTAAAAGAAAAGTAAGATGAAAGGGGAAAAAACGGTAAAATGTAGCTACACTTGTTGCAAATAGGGAGGGGTGGGTGAATGGAAGAGAGGGGAGGGGAGGGGGGAAGAGGGGGGAAATCCAAGATGTATCATGTACAGGTACAAAATAACCATGTCTATTATGATCATTATGTATACAATGTACCAATACATGTTCTTGGTAAAAATAAAAAAATAAAAAAAAAATATTTCCTTCCCTAAAAAACAAATAAAATAAATAAAATAAAATAAAATAGTTTTAGTTATGCAACATTAGATATGTGGAGTTGCTCTGTTCCACTTGGCTCAGAGTGTGACGTTATATTTTCAAAGCCATCACTTTGCCATTCTTTTTTCTCTCCTCTCCTTTAGTTGCTAGTAAGTTGATATGTTTCCAATGTGACAGATGCAAGAAAATGGCTACTTTTAAAAAAGAACTATTATAAATGTATTGAAAGATTAACAGTTCATTCTGCATTTTATTTGCTATTTGACACAGGCTATGGTGGTGTATATAATAGAATGAGTTATTTTCAATGAGAGAGAAAATATTCTCTATTGAATGGGTTTTATTTTTCACATCTTTCAATTCTACTGTTTTAACAAGAACCAATTGCATACCTTAAAAACACAAATGCATTACAATAAAAATACTTGAGTTAATTAAAAGAATGCTATACTTACTTTGAAACTCAAATAATATTAATACAAATCACTATTATATTGCCAGCATGAAAAGCATTAAAGTTCTATTTACATTTGCTTTTAAAAAGCTCCTCCACCTTTTTTAAACTTGTGAACCTCCAAATCATAATCATTTGATTCACAAAGAATCAAAAATAGTATTCAAATATTGCTAGATACACCCCCAAAATTTCACAAGCATGAAATTAATAATTACCCCTTCCTAATAAATTCTGTATTTTTTGTCAAAATATTGGTCAAACTATTTTTGTTTATATGAAATAGAACATCAATGTAATAAATTTTCTCAAATCTTTTCTAATTATAGCCAAATTAAAGATAATAGCAATAGCAACAACAAAAACAGAAGTATGCTTATTTAATGTATAATTCTTATAAGACTTTTTCCTTCTTCTGAATTAAATATACCAGAATACCGAGGTAAGGGGAGAGGTAGTATTTCTAGTCAATATTTAATTTTCTAAGTAGATACATTTTGATGTTAAAGGGAGTGTAAATTTTGAATATATATTTAAACTTTCGATATGTTTTTATTATATGTAATATATATGTATGTATCTTTGATTTGTTTTGCATTGCATAGTTATATGTTCCTGTTTACGTGGAATTGTTACAAGTGCTTTAGTCCTCTTTTTTCCTAATTTTCTCTGCGTGAAGGGGGAAGCTAATGCCAAGCTTAATATGTTAAAGATTATAAATAATTTGATAAAGACGTGCCTGGAATAGAGTAGGCAACTCAATGAATGGCAGCGAAATTGGAAATGGTAAAGAAAATGGGACAGATGCTAGAGAATGATATTATGAATTCTTAGAAAACATGGCAGCCATTTTTATCCTGCCATATAGCTCTTTTTGTGGCTGTATCAAAAGTTGCTTTCTCAAGCACGCCATCAGTGCTGTTGACTTAGAGCTGCTATATATAGTTATTCGCCACTAGATGGTGTCCTTTTATGTTAGTAGCATCTGACTCTCTAAAACAGGTTTCATTAGTCCTTGCCCTTCTTTTTCTTCATTCACCTGTTAATTTACTCTTTTGTTTGATTACCTCATCCATCCATCCGTCCATCCATCCATCCATCCATCCATCTGTCCATCCATCCTTCTGCCCATCCATCCATCCGTCCATCCATCCATCATTTCCTCTCTCTATTCACTCCAACTACCAACTTGAACTACAACCGTGCTCTGCGCAATAAAAATTTAAATATCAACCAAACGAAATGGAAATAAAAACACTAAGTACAGAATTTTGCATTGCTCTTGAGGAAATCACAGCTGACTTGAAGTGCTTCCAACTGTAATTCAGCAAACACTTTTGCGGCACATACCTGTGCTATCCCGTGTTCTAGGTGTTGTAAACACAAGGGAAGAAATTGTTTTGTCAGAGAATAAGAAGCGCTTATATAGAATAAATACAAGGTGTCCTTATATAAGTGACAAAAGGTAGCATGGAGAGCTGTCATCCTGACTGAGCAAGACCATTTCTCATGCTCAGAGGTACCTGACCTGTTGGATCAATTTCTGTGGGCGTGATTCTTTCAATGTCTGTTTTGGTTCCACTCTTTGTCATTGTCCTGCTGAGTGTTAGTTTTGTCTCGAAGCTAAATTGTCCAGGAATCATAATTGATTTTTATTTTCAGCTAATTAATACTTCCCTAAAGTAGTTTGTCTTCGCAGTTTGAGAAATAAGAACAAATATCTCTCCAGTCTCTTGTCTTCTTTCATAATACTAAGTTAAAACAGAAATCCAGGCCATTTTTCTTTTTTTGCTTTGTCCATTTGAGTGTGTCTCTGGTGAAGAAAACTTCCCAGCCAAAATCAGATAGTGTACAGAAAAACAACCGCTGAATGCCTAAGGCATGTCTGAGCAGGCTTTACTGCCCTATTTATAAGACAACAGGGTGCTCTGCTTAGAAAACCCAGCTTCTCCTGGGAGCCCAAAGGCAAATCTGTTACTAAGCAACAACTGATTTCTTATGAAAACCAAATTTAAAACCCTACATCATTAATTAAACAGATAAAGATACAGTTTCCTCACAGTTCCTAACCCACAAGCAATGAAGTTTTGCATCTAATATGTAGAAATCAGCATTTTGGCCTTACAAAGCTGTTCTTACAGCAGCAGGTTACTGCTATGAAGGGAGGGAGGAAGTGGGCCGTACTGAAATTTCACTTATTGGTTAGGGCAGGTGAGTAATTTTGATCTCTTAGAAATGAGACAGCCAGCAGGTCAGCATGTACGCTTCAGGCCAGGAGCAAGATTGGTGTTATCAGTTTAGCATAAGAGGTGTCATTTCGGTCTTAAATGACAGGAAAAGAGCAGATAGAGAGCAAACATGTCATAATAGACACTAAAGTAGCGCGCGCACACACACACACACACACACACACACTCCCTAAATCCTGAGTAAGCAGGCCATTTTCAGCATTCAGATCCCAAAAATTATACAGAAAAGTTATGTCCAACAAATAAGTAGCCTTTTGACCTAATGGGATTATCTCTATAAATGTAAAGGCTAGCTTGTCCTCTCTTTTAATTTTAAACTCCATGAAGCTATTATAAATAAGTGTAACAGGCACAAAAACGAAGGAGCCAGGACCTGGCCGTGTCTCTTATACAAGATGAGGGATGATGGAGAGTTACTGGAAGCTTAGGGAGACTCGGGATTAACATCCTCTGTGAGAATAAGCTGTCAGCAGATGTGAATTTTCCAGTCCCAAAAACTGAACTCACTTACACATTATCTCAGAATCATCTACTTTCAGCAACAATCCATAAAAGTGGTTTAAATATTGATTTCAGTATCGTCTTCAGTCCTCTGATGGAGAAGTAGATGTCCAATAAATACACAAGTGTTGTTTGGAATGATTTGTTTATACTTTTACCCATTTTTCTTTTGACATTTTTATTAGCACATACATGTTATGCATAATGAATACATTCATTGTGGGGAGTTGGTATAGGTATATTTTAAAATGGTTTTAGTGTCTGGTGACTTAGCTCAGTGGTTAGGGTACTTACCTAGCAAGCACAAGCCCCTGAGTTTGATTCATGGCACACACACACACACACACACACACACACATACACACACACACACAAATTCGTGATATTTTCCTTTCAAGAGGATGTAAGACTGTGAAATGTCTGAAGAGGAGAATATAATTGATCACTCATAGTTTTTCTCTTTTAGAATTCAGATAATGAATTATTCTTTTACTGATGCATTAATTTTCAGAATTACTTTTGCAGGATATATACTGCATGTACTAATAGACTTGTTTGTTTTTCCCTTATTAATCTGTCTTCTGTGCAGCTGTGTACCTCAATGAGGAGCATATGAAAATTCAGGAAAAATGGTAGCTGGTCCCCATCACTAACCATAATATGCCTCCAATATGATAAATGCTTGCTATTGTGGAACAAGTTAAAAAAGTCAGATTCTCCTCTTAAAAGTGTCCCTGGTAGGTGTTAGAATGGCA
The DNA here is from genome assembly GCA_004026905.1 of Hystrix cristata. Classification (NCBI taxonomy): domain Eukaryota; kingdom Metazoa; phylum Chordata; class Mammalia; order Rodentia; family Hystricidae; genus Hystrix; species Hystrix cristata. The sequence continues at coordinate 32,157 of PVJO010003725.1, read as the reverse complement.
AATAGGATTGGAAGACTTGAATTGGGGTTGCTATAAATTTCCTTAAAAATGAAATAAAATCATTTCATGATGAGATTCAAGATATACTTTTCTAAAAGAAACGTAATTATTTTGCTATGTCAATTATCAGGTATCACTTGATATCTCTCTAATAGTTCTAATTTTGATACCTGGTGAAGGAGTTGGCTACAACTTTCTTTTGACTATCTTCCTGTGTGATCAAGTTTCTGCCGTGATTTCACATATATTTATGTTCTTGCCCAAGCCAACTTTTGTTATATTAGCTGTAGAAAGCTGATTTTCTTACTTCTTTTTTCTTTCTTTCTTTCTTTTCTCTTTCTCTAGTTGTTACATAGTCTTATTGGTACTTATCCTACTGAATTTATGTGAATATTGATAGAATTGGAAATTGAATTACAGATAAGGCGACTAATAATGTTAATGTGATATGTATGAGGATATCATTTTTCTTGGGAAAGATATACTAATGTACAAATGGGTAAAAGTCCATGAGGTTTGTATTCTATGCTCAAGTAGTTCAAAACAAATTAAATAAAATTAAACAAATATACCTATATAAAGTTATCATATCCAGATATGTACATTGTTAGGATGACCCTCCCCAGATGCCAAAATGGCCATTGCTGGTTTCTCACAAAACCCCTTCCCCCGTCTCTATGCCAGAATCTCCCGCAGAAACAATGGCCCCTCCCCCTGACTAGAGTCCTCAATTAGGTCCGTCGCGCCAATTTACCCAGGGGCGTTACCCACCACCCAATCACCCCGTGCAGAAAGGACCAATCCTAAATGCACACTTTCAAGCCTCCAACGTCACGAAGGGGGGGGCGGCTAAGGGATAAAAGGCCACTCTCACCCGAGTGACAGGGGGAGCTGTAACACCTTAATAAAGCTTTCTCCCACGGCGAGCGTCGTCAGCCTTTTCCCTTCCCCCTCCCTCCGCGTAAACCTAACATATGTTGTGTGTGTTATATGTACTTGTAGGTACATGAATGATAAAGCAAATTTGGGAAGATAAAATTTGGTGAATTTGGGGGCACATGATACAGGGAATTTCCTCTATTTTTGCATCTTTTTAGTTGTCAATATCATTTCAAAATTAAAAAGAAAGATTGAGAAGTATCATTATGATGAACATTTTCAGCATAGTAAAAAATAAATTCCTAATGATATGTGTGATCTTTTATAAAATCATGAACCACTTTTAAGGTTATTAAATCTACTGAGGTCATTTGTTGGTGTTTTTGTGTTTTGTGTCTCCATGTTTATCATAAATATAATCATGTAGATGATTTATTCTGATTATTTTACTCTTAAAAATTCAGTATCAATGACTATATTATTTACAAGTTCATTATAGTCCATCTTTTGTAATGTTTTGTTTAATTTAAAGGATAATCGGTTAGATTTTTCAAGAGCAATTTTTAGGTCTGAATTTTTTTCTCTGTGTTTGCAACTAAGTTATCTAATCTTTCTGACAATCCAAAGAGTTATATAGTGTTATTGCAACAGTTCTTATGAAGAAAATGACTTTTGTTACTAATTTTTATAAGGTCATATGAGTCTCGTAAAAGAGCCAGCACTGGAATTCATACCTACCAAACTTCAAGCTTATGATACTTTCCACACTGCAGTTTCTTCTCCTTATTAGTTTTCTCATTTACAATTGTCAGTATTCACCATGTATGACCAAAATTAGTAAGACTATGGTAAGGGAACATTTGAAAAAAACAGGTTGCACTTTCAATTTTTAAATAAACATTTCTCATGTGCCCTACATGAGCAGAGCTAGATATTTATAGTACCAACTAATCAGAAATTCACAGTCAGGTCTTCTTTTCTGTTTTCACCATATGTTCTTAATTCAGAAGTTGACTAGATCATTAAAATACACATTCAAATCTGTATGTGGCATGATGAATACACATCTTTTATGTTTTGTTTACTATGGCTGTAACAGAATGAGTGATTCCCAATTGGGATAAGGAAATGAAATACAGATAAATATCACCATTCATTACTCCTTCATTCATGGATCCCTCAGGGTAGACCAAAATCTGGTCATGATTTAGATTATGTGTATTTTGCAAAAGTGCTTCAGATAATGCTTGCCACAACTTCCATCAAAATTTTCTCATACTCTAGCTTTATGTGTTAAACTGTTTTATCAATTCAAGAGGGTAAATCTTAAGAAACATGTTCTTATGATACTTCTAATTACTGCTGGCTTTGATCTAGTCTACATAATAAAACTAAGATTTCAGAGATTTAGACCTCTTAAAAGAAACTCTGTAATACCATCAATGTATATGGTTTACTTTTTGTATAACAACAAATTCTAGTCTGATAAATTGGGATCTCCACAGTGATCTCATTTTACTTTCCCTCATCATCCATACTCACTCTGCCACAAAATATTTTACTTCTATTTTGACATTATTTTAAAAAGTATACTTCTCTCTAAATCATCATGGCAAGTGTTTTAATTTAGGCATATATTACTATATACTTGTATTTTTGCAATAAAGAAGATTGTCTTCTCCACATATAAATTTGCGTAGAGATTTGTGTGTATATGCACTCAAATTTCTGTTTCTGTTTCATTTAAGATTTAATTTAAATCTCTGACCTGTATGTTTCTTCCAACGTCGTATCTATTTATAGCTTTGTCTGGTACACTTGAATTCTCTGTGTTTTCAGTCCCTGGGGGGGAAAATTACTCTTTTCCAAAATTTTTCCTTATGTATTTCCCCAGGAACAAATATTCTTTTAGACTTCCAGATATGATTTTTTAAAACCCATATTCAGCTATAAAATTAAAGCATGTTGCCTGACATTCAGGAAGAAACTAACAATTGCCATGTACCATTTTATTTTTTAACGAATGATTCTCTGAAGATTGAAAGATTATTACCAAATCATCAATGTTCCCTTGTTTAGAAGAATGGGAGAAATTTTCCAAATAATGAAATATATTAAAGCATTAAACATATAGTACCAGTGTGGTAAGAAGTTAAAATGATTTTATCTGGTACTTTAAATAAATAATTTTAACCTATCGTCTTTCATGAGTAAAAATTATAAAATACATCATTTTACACTAATTTATGAAAAGATTTTGCATTGCCAGCCTTAAAACATACAGTAGGTAACTTTGTTCATTTTTTTCTTTCTCCATCTCTGTCTCATAGTGTTTGTGCCACAAAATAAAATAGCACATCCAGTGTAAACATCCCGTGTATCAACATCAATACTGGTATGATAACAGAATAAAATAACATGAAGAAAATTTTCCAGGTACACCATTTTATACACATATTTTCATCATATATATTTTTAATTAACAGCTTTATTGAACTAAAATTGGCATACTATACGATTTACAAAATTAAAGCGTATGATTCAGTAGATTTCAGTGTAGTGACACAGTTGTACAAACATGACCATAATCAAATAAGAATCATTTTTGTTATCCCTAAACAAAATCCTCTACCTACAAGCTATCATCTTCCAATCCCTCCTCCTCTCAATCTAGGCAACCATTGAGCAACTCTAGATTTTCCTAGATTTTCCTATTCTGGGAATTTGTTTATTAATTATTTTCAATTCAAAAGAGACCATACTCAGCAACAATAAAGACCTGAACATATCCAAAGAAATAGAAATCCTGCAAAGTGAGCTCTCACAGCATGTTGGAGTGAAACTAGAAACTGACAGCAGAAAAATACTTATAATAATTTTTCTCTCTCTTCTTTCCTATTACCTTTTATTTTATACTTTATTTATATATTAACTTTTCCATTTAAGGGGAACTATGCAATGTCCATGCTTGTATGTCTGATTTAATTCTCTTAAGAAGTATACAAAAGCCCATGAAAAGACCTACAAACAATACTTTTTCAGAATCCCAGCCCCAAGAATTTCAAAGTTAATGTTCTATAGTAGCATAGCCTACTTCAGAATGTTATGGAAATCTCTTATTTTCATGGAATCATGAAATGGAAACTGATTGCATCTTCTAGAGAAAAAAAATGCAGAAGGCATAGATCCACATAGCAAACTCACAATCCTGAAGAAGAGAGAGCTGATGCAACGGGCAGAAAATTCCAAATCTCCATGAAGAGTAAACTATAAACAGTGCTCAGGATTCAGTATCCCTTCTTTGGTAATAGAAACTTTGGATATGAGCTATTACCTAATCCCCAATGTACAGACTACATGTCTAGTCTATCTTAAAGATAAATGGGCCCTTGTCTAAGTTTGACCTATAGGAATGTGAGCAGAGGTGACGGGTTTAACTTCCTGGTCATCTCCATAGAAATGGCTGCTCTGTACTCTGCATTTGTCCCATCCCATAGGCAGTGAAACAGGAAGGGTTCACGGATACCATAGGAATCCAAATCCGGGACTAGTTAGTCTGTTAGTATTACAAGAAAATTGCTGTTAGTTTAAAGGAAAAGTATAAGTCTGTGTGTGTACTTAAGCAGTCGCTTACCATGCTCATTTTCATAAAATGACATTATAAGTGAATACGTTTGGAGTTCTGATGGGATCTGCAATGTGATTTGCTTACCGAAAAAGTTTTCAATTGCTAAGGATAATACTTCAAAATGATTCGTAGTATTTCCAACAATTGTTCCTTCCAATAGGAAAACTCTACTCTTAATAGGAAAAACATGGTTTTAATCGGACACTTGGTCAAAGTAAATAATATAGTTTATATTCAATATTCTTTGAGCTTATGGCTATTTTATAGATAATAGAAATACACAGATCAATCCTCCTTTGGCCAACCACAGATGGGTTCAGATCTTCCCCTGAAGAGGAAGTTACTAGTATTCATCAAGTACAGAATCAAAATTATCACAAAATAGACAGATACAATCTCCTACTTCAGGAGGGTTTGTTTTAAACACAAACTGTCATTAACTTTGACACAAAGCATGTTATAGCTCTAGTTATGTGTCCTGGTGGTTTACTCTACATTGGGAAAATTCTCTGACCCTAAATGACAAGTATAAATGAGAAGACTTCCTTGTTAAGTCAGGAGATACAAAAACTTCCATGACAGCTCATTTTCTTGTAGAAAAGCATAATATGTAGAGTTTCAAAATTATATAGATGTGAAAAAACAACTTTATTACTGTATATGTTGTCAGCATACTAAAAATCCTGTTTCTTGGGTTTGTAGGTCAAATGAAATGAGCTCCCAAATACTTGGTTTTCTACATACTTCTTTCACATTGCATGATTGTGCCAAAATAAGCATGAATTCCAGAGCTGAGAAATTTTGTAAGATTTATCACCTCTGAAATTTAATTAAAGTCTCTTTTCTTAGGGGAGAAAAAGATTCTAATTATCATTATTGAACAGACTAAAGCCACCCATATTGAAAGATAGGAATTTTGCTCGTTTTTTGACCTTTTGAAGGGAAAACAAGTGTTTATTTGATAAAGTTTCTGAAGACAATGATCTGTCTCAAATCACTGACCATTGTAAGTATAAAGCTTCAACTATGAATCTATTTTCAAAGTCTTTACAAGTTCAATGTTACTTCTGCTCTACTTGCATCCCTTCAATACTATTCTGTCATTTGATTAAATATTAGCTTAGGTATGTATCATTGATTATTAAAAACTCATTAAAATATATTTGTTGCAATGTGTTTTGATGTATATGCCATACAAAATAATCAGAATGACATTTTGGCATGAATATATGCATATAGACAAAAATATAGAACATGAAGCAATGCATTTTTATAATAATCTTTAATACAAGCGTCTCATATTTCCTAAAGTTGAATTTTCTCTCAGCTTGCTTGCTAAAAATTATTTTAAATTTTACATATTTCACACACATTTCTAAAAGTTAGAAATAGAAGTTTCAAATGTATTAACTCAACAAATCATCTTAACTCTGTGTGATATTATTATTATAATTACACAGATAAACTGAATTATATAAAGTTTAAGTAATTTGTTCAAAATCATCAATCAATTAAGTGATCTGACTATTACTCAAACTCAAGTATTGCATACTCTACTGCCATTCAAGGAAATAAACTCCATTATAAGGCCAATAAACACAATTGAAAGTAAGTGTATTGGTGAACTTTTGTATATATGTATATGTTAAAATCTGTAAGATATATCATTAGAATTTTGGTCCTATTCCCTGGTGAAAGCAAAGTTATACACTGTAGTTGCCATATTTCTACCACTGATTTATTTGATCTTTAGGAAGCCCAAATCATATTGTAATTGTATTTTTTCTCCATCACTGCTAAGTTTTAGCCTGAGCTTAGAGACTTCAAGGACCACTTTTTAATTTAAAGACCCTGCGTATATTTTGGAAAGAAAAAATTGCTCTCCCAAGGGGATCTTTGGCAAGTGTCGCAGATGCCTTCAGCCAGAGTACAGCAGGAGACTCGTGTTTGCTCTGGGATGGAGCACTGCAGGTGGCGGAACCTCCAAGGGCAAAGGAGATAGTGTCAGACGGGCTCCACAAAGTGTTCCTTTCATTTGGAAGCTGATACTTTCCAAGAAAGTTCATCTGTACCTTTCTAATAATCTGTTCTTCGTCGGGTGTGGTCTAGTACTCACGTTTTATAAAGTGATAATAACTTGAAGAGTCTGTTGCTTGCTGCGTATGTTGTTTTGCTCTTCTGTCCTCTCCAGTCATCTTTGAAAGCTACGCATCAATACCTGAAAGGACTTCACGTCAAGGCATTCGTCTTTTCTTAGTCTCCTGAGAAAAGCCAGCAGCTTTAACACAGCGACTGAGAGTGCAGCAAGATGTGGTCATATTTGCTTTTCATCTTCAAATATTGTTCCCTGTCCAGGGAAGTCACCATAAGCTTTCACCTCGAGGCTCTGTCTATATGAAACAAAGCAACAGTAAACCCATTCTATTAAAGATTGATTAATTCAGCAAAGACAATACCCGATATAGGACACTATATAATTTTGCCTTAGATTTTTCCACCTGATGCCAGCAGAAAGACTGGCATTGTAAAAGAAAAGATGTTCAGAACCACATTCATTTATTCATATATTAATGAAATAAATATTAATGGTCTATAATTTATCAGAGACTATACTTTTTCTGAGATAGATAAGGAAAAATATACAGAATCTGTCCTTAATGGAGTCCCAGAAGAATAGAGAGAAAAGTAATGTTAGCTGGAATTTGCTTAGAGCTTGTGTGTCAGGCACAGTGCCAGAGATCTTACATGGGTTATCTTATTTAGTCCTTTTAACAATGCTAACAGACACTATTTTTGCTCCAATTCTACAAATGAGGAAAACTGATTTATGGAAATGGCAAATTTCAAAAGTATAAGCTGTGTGGCTTATTTACAAAGTTTACTTACACTGAAAGCCGCCGTCAATCCTGCATCTCCAAGTACACATGTAAACTCCTCAGATGGAAGGTGGAGTCTTTTCCTGTGATGCCTTGAATCCCAACTGCCCTGTGACTGCCGGACCAGTTCTGAGTATGTCCTGCAAGAGTCCCGGCAGCTTCCGCTACCTATATCCGGGCCGCGCCCCAGACACATGTAGGAAGTGCAGCCTGCTCTCCTGGAGCCAGGCCACAGAAGAAATGCTGTGGAGCCAGACTTGAAAGGAAGGAAGTAGGCTGGGAGGTCTGCTCAGTCTGGGCTTTAGATGAATCCAACCTAGGCCAGCTGTTATCCAGCTGAAGTCTCATAAAACACCTCAAACAAGAACCACCCAGATGAGTCTACAGTGTAAGAGATAAATTGTCCAAGTCACTAAGATTTGGATTGATTTGCTACTTCATAATAGATAGATGAGACCTGTAGTTTCAATATATTTTCAAGTGTTTTAAACAATAGAACTTCAAAATAATTACACTGATGTACATCATCATTAAAATTACTGAGTCTCTGCTGTTTGTATTAATATGTTAAAATAATATAATATAAAAATAAAGCTCCCTGTACATTCACTGAGTACAACTGCCATAGGTACTTAGTTGATATGGGGCAATCTAAAAAGAAAAATATAGCAAATCAAACTAAATTCAAAACAATGACCTTAAAGTAATAATCTGGGGGGGTGGTACTTGAGCCTTGCAAAATTAAATGAAGATCGAAATTACTAAGCACACTCTTTGTATATATGTCTGTATTCAGTTGCCGTCTAAAGACAAAATCAACTCTATGGTTACAGAAAAAATACCGCTGTAGAGCATCACTCTCTTGGAAAACAACAAAAATACAGAGTCCAGACTTGGCTGGTATTTTTCATAAAAATGAACATATTGGTTCCTCATTTTAAAATCAATTTGCTCATTCTTAGGTGGTAGAGCAGATAAAAACAAAGCTGTCAACTCTCCGCGTGCTTTGAAGGTGACATCTGCAAATGCAGGTTTCATTCTTCCATTGTCAGAGCCGCTTTAAACGTTCATATTCGCAGCTGTCTGAAAGGACCCTTCATCCACATCTTTTTCCTAGAGGGAGAGAGATGGAACGGGCTATTCATTTAGGCCACTTAGAAAAACCCAAACCACGCATTCTGAGGCATTGAGCCTACCTTTTGGAGTTGCAGCTGTTTTCCTAGCACCGGTCCTTTTATCCTTCAGAGAAGGAGAAAGAAAGATCTCTATCTTGAATTTGTTGCAATTAGCTTTCTAAAATTCAATGCGTTGAACTTGTACCACTCTAGGGTTAAGAAATAATAAGGCGTGTGCTTGATTACTGGAAAGCCTTGTTCTTGTCCATATCTCATAATTTTTAAATTTACTCAAGAGTCATCACTGCTATTTTCATCAGAATCTGTTGCCCTTTGGTATTCCTGACACTTGAAGATCCTTGTAAGGAGAATGTGCTGTACTCCCTGCAAGCTGGCTGGTTGCCTGGATTCCTCCCTTTTCACAAAAGAAACAAGTATCTGATAGTTGTAATGATCATTTGAAAACATACAAAAAAAAGTCATATAACTATTTAGGCAGATTTTTGACTTTGTGGAGGAAAACATGCAGATAGTTGCAGTGATTTTGGAATTCTCATCAGGTCACAGGCATTTAATCACCTATAATCCTATGTCTGTCTACAATGGGGGCACTGATGACAGATTATTTTTCAGACTGGTTGGCTTCAATAACTCTATATGATATAGAATTAGATTTTATTGTACCTTTGAAATCCTTAGTACAGAAGATGGAAAGAATAAAGGCGTTTTAAAACAGACATGTTGGGTGTGAAACAGACATGGGGCATGAGGAAAACGCCCTTGACTGATTCTTGAATAAAGGTGGTTCACAATTTTGTAAACAATTATATATATTCCATTGTGCTGTTACGTTACATGACTACCAATTTTTTTTTTTATTTTTTATCTTCACTTATATTTATTTTTACTCCTTCATTAAATCAGACATTAACTACTGGGAGAATGCAGCCAGATATTACCAAATATCTTCAAGACGGTAGACATTATCCAAAACAATCCTCACAGAGAGTCATTATAAAAAATATTGTGCCAGTTGTCATTAAGAACCTAAAACAGGTTATTATTTTTCAGGAGCAACATTATAGGTGGCTTACTATTCACCTAAAATTGTAGAAGAATTTGATATTCAAAATAGTTAATAATGTTGTTGAGTCATTACTGGATGCCATTCTGTCCTATTTACAGTAGAGTACGAATTCGGTGCCATATGAATGTGAAATTGTTGTTTTTCTCCACTTACTGCTTTCAGCCATCCTCTGTCAAATCTTCCTTTCTAGGCCATTAATGATATCTCAGGCTATTCTCATAGCTTTCCAGTCATTTTAATCCTATTTGCTCTGGTTGGACACTGCAATATTATGTTCAAGGTACTGTTTGCCTACTCCTGTTTCCCAGCCTTATCTAGGCTTCAGACTGAGAGATTTGATGCAGTACCTTGTAAGCAGAGCCTTAGTAAAGGTAATTTGTGGGGATTCTCAGGAAGCGTGAATCTGCGTTGCTATGGAAAACTGTTCAGAGTAAGTATCCTTGCGGGTCATCCAACTGTAGCAGTCGGTAGGACTCGTGTACTTCTCTTTGGTTCAGATGGGGCATGAACTAAGATTTTGTTCTTTCTCCCCTCCTTTCTACTGCATTCTTTTCCATGCTGATGTTTTGAGATTTAGTTCATTGAGGCTGCATTTGTCCTCAATCAGTTCTGCTGCCGCCCTTCCCTTCCACGGATGTTTTTATGGTTTGTATCCAAACCCTGTGGGATGCACGTAGGCTCTTTGGAGTGCATGTAGCTGACCTCTTTCTTCTTTAGGTTCCTGTAGAATGTCTCAATTTCCAAATCCATTCTGATCCCACCCTTGGTCATACATATCCTCTTGCCACTATGCTCCTCTCTTTCTAGTGCAGGATATTAACATGATAGTAAAGCCTGAAAAGCTTGTTTGCTGTCTATATGGCTGGTGTGAAACTCATAAATCCATGTCATGCAAGACTGAGAATGCAGGCTGCGGTCCCTCTATCTCCATACTTTTCCATTCTCTTCACCACAGTTTATATCATCATAGAAAGTAGACCAGGGAGTACATCATGTCAATTCAGAGAATGAGATAACCAGTTGTGTCTTCTTGGTGTCTGCAAGTCTCTATAATTCTCTTGGAGCAGCCTTTACTTGGCTTGCTCCTCCCCATGAAACTGGAAACTAATGCCTCTGAAGGTCCCACCCTCTCTCCTTGTTCTCCATGCCCTTATAGAGCTTGGGGGCGAGTAAAGGTCTAAAGCGGTAGTTGCTGTAACATATCCTCACAAGACTTTAAAGAGTTTTCTCTCCAGATTTTAATTCCAATTCCCATTTCTACAGTAACATGAAAATGTGTCAAATTATTAAGTCTTAAAATTTTTGTATTTTTTCTTTTCAACTGTTGTAAGGCAACCAGATAAAATAAATAAATCCTAGATGGCTTGATGCAGAGGTATCTAAATTGTTAATCACCCAGATTCTGTGTCTGAAATTTCTGCTAAAAGTGGTCTTTTATAGTCACAAGCTTTCTTAGTAAACTCTTGACCCAATACATATGCACTTTCATACAAGTTTGCCTAAAGTGAGATAAAAAGCAGAGCACAGAGATTCTGACAATATGAGGATTAGAGAAAATAAATGATAAGCTTAGAAAGCGTAAGTGTAAGCAAATAGCAAAGGTTATTTCTTTTGGTAGACGGTAAAGTTAAACATGAGCAAATTATTTGGTAATAAAGCAATAGCAAAATTTGTTGTGAAAGAAGGTAGCACAAATCTTTATTTCTATATCTATTTCTTCATTTATCAAATATTACTGGGCACTTACTCTGCCTCATGCAGTGGGAGATAACTTCAGCACAGGATATAATTTTTCTGCTCTAACAAAACAATCATAAAACATACAGTATTCATGTTGTAAGGTATAAAGTGTCTTGGTTAATGTATGAGTCAATGAAGCCCACATTAAAATTGCTCGAGGAGAATGGAGAAGCTTGAAGGTGGACCTTGATTAAAGCTTTGGTTTGATCCCCAGCACTGAAGGAAAAAAACAGAGGTACACCATTATGTTCTTTCTATTCTGCTACCTGTAATTAGGCCAGCTGTATTTAGGATGTATAAGATGGGAACTGAGAGTACACGAAGAAATAGGAGGTTACTGCAAGGATTTGTGTCTTAGTCACTTTGTACATCCCGAGAAGGTTGCTGACTGCCATATAGTTTTGGGAGATACCAGCATGAATAAAATACGGTTCCTAACATTAAGGAGACTGTTTTCTGAGAAGGGAGACATGGTGTGCATTGTGTGATGTGTGTACAAGAAGGAAATGGATGCTTTAAAAAATGGCCAACAATTGCTTGCTAGTTAGCTACACATTCTCTGAGTGTTCAATGTCACAGGATGCTTAGGGGACCAGAAATTCTGGAGATTTTTTTCTACCTATTTTCATTAACTCATCAGTGAATTACATTTTTCTATCTGGAAATTACATTTCCATCTTTTTATGATGGAGATAGTACTAGGTTATACACTACAATAAATTACCATTAAATTCAATACAGTGTCCGTGATAAATTAATATAAATTAAAATGCTCTAATTTGGGACTTAAATACTGCCTCACCCTGTCCTCTGAGCAAGCAAAGCACTTAACCTCAACCTTGGTTTCCTCAAACTGGGCGCTAACAATTATTTATCTACCTCAAAAGAGTGTGAAGACTAATTAGTTAATGTTTATACAGTACTTTAAAAAGGAAAGGAGCTGGGTAAGTATTGCTATTAATAGTATAGACTCTTAATTTGATTTCAGTGTTTGGGAACAATATGGGTCTAATTCAGCAGTTGTTACATGGCTGTAGTTGCTTTGCCTTTTGAATGAATTTGTAACAAATTCTTGGTTTCTAGAAAAATGGTCTTATAAGGAAACTATTTCAATACTAAAAAAATAAATGAATTATCATTTCAAGAGGCCAATAGAAACGTGGGCCTAGTTTAAGGTAAGTTAAGCCCAAAGAAACTACATGAAACCAAACTAAATATAAGATGGAGGGAATAGTGCAAACACCTGTATGAAATGACAGTGTTTCTTCACCTTCTGCTGCTTCCTCGGAGGTTCTAACTGCTTTAGTTGGATCATCTCATGCGTTCCTGACAAGAATTATGTGAGGTAAAGTACTCGTTGCATTTTATATATGGGATATTAAGGTTCCAAAAGAGTTAATGAACTTGACCCAAAATCCATAGTTATTGACTGATAGATAAATGAACTGATCAGAGTCTGAAGTCTCGTTAACTCTTGAGATTTATTGCCTCCTCAGAATTAATATGAAAATTTCAAGAACATTTGTCATCGGTTGGCACATTTTCCAAGCCCCTTTAGCAGAAGTCTGAAAATCCCCTTCATGTCTATAGTTGTTAGGCAAGAACCCGTGTTCCTCCTGGCTTCGAACATCAGCCCCTTCCCTGTCTGTTAAGTTAGCTACAGATATGTAATAGAGAAACAAGGGCATTGGTGACGTAGGGATTAACTGGACATCAGAATGAGCACAGAGACTTGACACACGGTAGCTGTCTCTGTGCCATCCTCTGCCATTACACTTCATCTTGGGTTAGTTTACAGTTTTCAAAAGTTTTCACTAACTCAAGTCCTTCCAGTAGTTACCTATCTGGTTTAATTCACCGCTTTCTGCTAGTCCTGCATTTCTTGTTTCCCAGGGCTTCTAACACCCTAACCCTACCATTTCTGGTACTCCTTTGTTTGCTGTTTACCATGGATTGTAAGTTCTCAGCCCTACAGTTCCTAGTGTATTACCACTAATCAATAAAAAATTGCAGAAGGGAACAAAACTTCTCTAAGAAATTTGCCTCCAATTCCCAATTATTCCTCAGAGGAGTTATTCACATGATCTCAACTAAAGAACTTTAAGGTCTCTTTCTCTTATCCATCCAAGAAACTTACTGAGAAAAACCTAGGCGTCCTTAGTAACCTGTGCTCATTCGATCAGTCAATCTACAGGTGAAAGTAACATATTTGTAACAGAGTACTTTTAAGGCAGTAGTTGGAGCTCAGAAGAAATAATTTCAGACACTTTCATCTTTGAGATCCATAAAATTGACATGTGGCCATGGCCAACTATATAAACCAGAATATATCCTGTATATTTGTAAAATAATTATTCAAACTATAGACCAGGTTGATGGTTTAATAAATGTACTGAGAATATTTATATAACATGTATAAAGCATATCACATTTACTCCTTTCTAGTTTCAACATTTTACAGGTGCAGTGGTTTCCAGTGATTATGGGAGTTTAAAAATACACAAATTCCTAAATCATTTAATGACATGCTGTTCCTGAGCTGTTGCCATGCCATCAGTTTGGTATGCTGTAAGACACCAATAGCATGGCTATTACTTCCTTGTTAACAACTTGTGGTAGACAAATGATATGTGAACTGGGTGTTGGTCCTTACCTTGCTATCAGACTATTCATGCAGCTTTAGACAAGTGTTTGACATATTTGGACAACACTTTCAAAAACATGCATGTAGATGAAAAATCAGGCCAATTTGTATTTAGGGGGACTTCTTAAGGATACTTCAGAGATAGATGTGCTAGAATAATTATAGTAATTCTTCATCCACAAAGCTTCATGGATCTGGACACAGAGTGGAAGACACAGAACTGAGAAAGGGTGTCCCTCCTTTACCCACAGGGGGCACTTTTATCAGATTCCTGAGAACGGTTCTGAACCTCTAATTCAGAGACTCTTCGAATTCACAGTTGAGAAAACTAACATCTACAGAGTTTAAAACATTTGCTTAGAGTCTTAGAATTATGCAAATAGTGAATCCCAGCTAGAACTAGGTCACCAGCCATCATAATCCACATTCCTTTGCCTGAGTGCCTTTACCCTCTTTCATACAGTCACCTACTCCATAAAACAGCTGTGATTCACAGGCAGGTTAACATGTAACACTACAAGACACTGGCATTGGAAGCAACTCTAAGGACACCTCAACCAAATAGGAGAGAAAAGCGAGGAGAAATCCATGCAAATATACAATACTCTTTTTAAGATACAGGAGACAGTTTTAAGAAAGAAGAGACAGTTTTGAGTCCCAGCTTTCACAGTCTGAGTTAAGTGATCTTTTTTTGTTCCAGAAAAGCAGCATTCTTGTGGAGAAAACTCAGCATTTGAAAAAAACTATGATTTTATTAATACTGTGAACTGAAGTATGGTTGATAGCTCAGTTTGCCATAACAGTCATGTAATGTACAAACTGTTCATCGATCATGCCACCTCACTGAGTGTGTGATAAGCAAGCAGACAGTCATAAAATGGGCAGCAGAAAGGAATCTCCAAATATAGAATATCATGCTTTGGCAACCCAGTGGGAAAACTACTGTAAAACACACAGAGACTCAAGGAACCAAGGCTAAAATTCCACCTTTTTTTCATTCTCACTGTTAAATCTTTCTCACAAGATAAAGAGTGTTGCCTTATCTTTAAATTACATGCTTTCCAGTGAAAAGCTATTAATCACAGACATGCATTAAACAATGTTATGAATATATATTATAAAGGAAAAATTCCTAATATTTTTTCATTCGCGTCTGTGGCTATGCAGTTGTTATATATGCCAGTGTCACACTTGATGAGTAATAATGCAATTGCTAGATTTGTGTAATGCTCTTTGTAACTCAATAATGAATCTTTTGCATGTTCTGTGTGTAACGTCCTTTTTTAAATGTCAGTATCAATGACTTCTTCCCATCGCTTTCATTACCCTTCATTATGGGAAAATTTGTCTTGTAAGCTGTTGTTTCCTGTGTCTGTTTCAATGAAGTCTGTCAAGGAACTGAGAATCAAATGTTTCTTTCTGTCAGCTCACTGCCGAAGAGGAACTGTGAGGGGAGATGAAGGAGCACCATCACACAATTTTGGTTAGGCTCACTTACCTTCGGACGCTATAAATCACTGGCATTAAACCCTGTAATTTCCTCTGTAAGTCCACACTTAGTGTACCTCACCTTTACATTTGCGCCTTCATTCCCAAAGATTTAAATTCAGGCCGCTTTCATTTTCTTTGGTTTCATGGAAGTTTCCGTATGAATTTTGAAGTGAATGATGAATGAAGACCCTCCTGGTCCAACCCTGAACATTTCCCTGCTGCTTCCTTCCAATCCCATTGTACTGGTCTTCTGAAAGTCTCTGTCATTTCCAGTCATCTAGTTTTGTCTGGGGTAGCACTACGCACAATTTATATTAGTTCAAATAATGCACTTTCAGTTGGGTGTCAAATTGAAATTATCAGAATGAAAGATTTCTCTACAGATTATGCTATTAATGTGAATTATTGGTTGTAACAAAAAATTAAACACACACACATACACACACACTGGGAAGTTGAAACATGGCTATCTCAGGAGAAATACACTTTATATCAAACAACCAGATAAGGTGTTCACTCTCTGTTATTTGTATTCTTATTTTTTCTGGCGTCTATTGATTTTTTCTTATCTCAGAAAATTTCTTTCTCTGAGAATGTAAAAAGGAAAGGGAAAGACCACACCTTCCGTCCTTATGTGGGTCGGAATCCACATAAGGAATCCAGAATCAGGCGACTCAAAGGAATTACACAGGATTTCACTAACTGATGGCTGTTCTCGGGGACTACAGTTGCCCAAGTAATGGTAGAAGAACAAAATTTCAGGTATAAGACAGGAGGAAAGAGACACTCACGTCAAGTTGTCCTTGCTTTGATCTGAAGGAAGAATAAGCCAAAATAAATTCAGATTGAAATATTTTCAAATGCAAAGCCCTGCTTCATTAGTCAAATCAGACATAAATTGGGCAAAGATAAATCCTGCCACATTTTGGACTGGTTAAATGTCTGGAAATATTTTCAAATGAAAGATTTTTCTAGAATTCATTACAACAAAATGTCAGTCACTTTTACCCTTCATTTAAAAATATCTGAGTAACCTCAATATAAAACTCATTCCATATTTTCAAGTTACTTTAGAGTCATCTGATTAAAGTTTTGTCTTGAGGGCAATTCAAGGAGATGGCTCTAAAAGATTTTAAATTCAATTAGATAAACACAGTGAACTTAGCTATTCTACTTTGAAAAGTTCCTACCCAGGTCAACATTGGTCATCATGTAGCCATTTGTTTCCTTTTCTTTTTATCATATGACTATTTACGTGAATGTACTAATGGAACTTGATTTAAATGTGTTAATATATGTTACAGTTTAATTTTATTTCTTATTAGCTTAATTGGTGAGAATTATTTTTGTTCATACAGAAGAGGTATAGAATGGTGTAGTAATAAACATTAAATTAATAAAAATTAAATAACTTAGAACATGGTTCTATCTTACTGGAATACAAAAGTCCTATACTTTTATATTCCCCTCTGATAAAAGAAGTCCAATTAAGAAATCATATGGCTTTATCTGTAGGAATGTATGAGAAAGGAAATGTTTTGACTTTGCAGAAAAATAAGCAAATGGTATATGCTAATAATGTTCTCAATTCCTTCAACATATATTAACCCATTTTCATGGAATGAGGCTATATAATTTCTCTATTTACAATACTGTGTTCGAATTTTATAATGTCCAAAATAACTTCTAATACTACCATATAAGCTTCTCGGTTAATGTGTTACAATATGAGCATATTTTTCAACTTACTTCCATTAGTAGATACTCTCATATAATTTAGGATATTGCTTTCAATTTGTGTTGCTCTTTATGATTTATTCTCTTACCTGTTGATGAGGGTTTTTTTGATATATGAGAAATTGAAAATACTTCAACAAGAACTGCTGAATAATATAATTTTAACTTATCATTGTCAGAGTATCCTTTTAGAATTTCCTTAGACAGAAATGTAAGATCAAGAAGACCTGAAAAATAAAGTTAGATTGCAGCATATTTTTGTATGATTAGAACAACTGTATTTTATGTCTCTGTATTCTGTGTTTAATTTATTTTGTTTATTTATGTTTTAAATAGGAAAATTAATTTTGCACTTAAGCCTTATACAATGCAATATTTGAGTGGCATAGGAAAGTGCACCCCTTACATCCTTTCCACATCAACACAACTCATCACCTTCTAATCATAAGGAGCTCTTTGATGTCCTGAATAGTCTTTGAATATTTTAAAAATATATACAAGAAAATACAAGGATGGTTATTTGCTTTGCTTTTTTAATACAAGTAATTGTATGCTACAGATTCTCTTTTGCAACTGGTTTCTCTACTTGATAATTGGAAAATTTCGCATATTGCCTATGCAGACCTTTCTCATTCTTTTACTTGATATAATTCATATCACACAGTTCTGTATTAATGACCCCTGAAAACATTTAACACTTTGTTTTTACAAAAAGTGCCTTTATTTAGCTATGTAAAACTTCAGTGTTCATAATTTTTTGCAGGTACTAAGATGTTGTTGTAAACATTCCCAGCAATAGAATTGCTGGGGAAGGAACATGTGGATTTGTGGTTTTCTTAAGCCTTTCTGAACTTTCTCCTTCTGTGTTTTACTAATAATGTATATTCTTAACAGCATTTGATGGAACTTTCTATCTCCCACCTTTTTGTTAAAGAAAAGTTATCAATCTGTCAGGTCTCTAGTTATCAGTCTGTCACGTTTAAAATCCTTTAATATCCCATTTAAATCAATCTTCCTTTTACATCCTTTACCCATAATTATTACTGAATTGGTCACTTTCATACCCACTGATACAGTCAAATATTTGGAAGGTGAACAATTTCATGCTGTATTAATTTTAAATGTTTTCCACATTGTTGTGCAGCTCTTGACATTATCACAGTATGTGACCGAGGTCAGTGTTTAGAGTTTATTGGTCTTTTTTTGTGAGTTTTGGATGCTGCATCCTAGAAAGCCTACCTAATTTGTGATGAGAAAATACTCTTTGCATTTTCTTCCAGTATTGTATGACTTGTTTCTTATGTTCTATCACTGAGTCCTTTCAAAATTATTTTGTGATGTGTGAAGTATGGATCCACTCTGTTCTTCCTGGAGACAGCTATGATGATGTACTAATACCATTTTTGGGCAAGCAACTACATTTTTGGTGATATCTAGACCTAGATTCTTTAAGGATGTCCAGTAAATTAGGCACTCTTTTAAAGGAAACAATGAAATACTTCATTGTTGGTCAACTGTGAATGATGATGGCTTAGAAACACAGATTCAAGTTGCCCTTTATGGAAGAGGTTACATGAACTTTTATGCACAAGGAGGTTCATAAATCATCAATACATTGCCAAACACATTGGTGGAGCATCAACTAGGCACACTGCAGCAAGTTGGGAATGTGTTTTCTATAGGTTTAAGGACTCCTGAAAGGAACATGACACACTTAAGCAAGACATCTGAAGGAGCAGAGCTTGAAAAGAAATGGCTATTAAAGAGACTAACATTGCCCAAGACAGTTTTGGTGCTGAGCCTGCGTCGTTTCATCTCTCCCCAGTCACAGTGTTTTACTTAGCCAGGGTCAACCCTGTGCAGCATCTTTGATGTAAGTTCGGCTTATTCGGAGAACTTCGGCTTCCCATTCTGGACAGGGAAGGAATAACAGACTAGACAGGGTCTGTCTGTTATTGTTGTTGTCATTGTTGATTTGGGGTCCTTTTCTGTTGCTCTGGCTATCTGAAACTCAGGAGCTCAAGACATCCCCCCTCCACAGTCCCCCTGAGTAGCTGGAACTGCAGGGATGTAAAACCTACAGGAATGTATCACCAGGCCTGGCTTTGATGTGTCATGCTTTATGAATTCATCGATCAATAAATACTTATCAAATGTTGGTATATATCAGGCATGACCCTGGGCACTGGAAATACTGCAGTGCACAGAACCCGCTGACCTGGGACAGTTTATATTCTCATGGAGGAGACAGACTCCAAAACTGCAAGGTTTTGGCCACAGAATATGAATATGTATTAAGGGGCAGTGAGAATGAGGATAGCGTTCCTGAGAGAAAACTGATGCATTTGAGCAAGAAATCTGAAGGAGCCAGGCAGTAAGGCTCTAGGCTATGAGGCACATGAAGACTCAAAGAAGGGAAGCATTTTACCCACATCTCTGCACCTCAAGCTTACCTGGTGCAGTCTCTTTAAAATGAGTATCTCACATGACTGCAACAGGAAGAGCAAGAGGAATGAGCAGTAAATAAGGTCGACACTTGCTTGGGACGCAGCCTGTGAAAACAGTGTAGGAGCCTTGCATTTTACTAAGTGAGAGTTTTTAATATAAAGTGAAATGATTTGACTTGTGTTTCTGAAAGAAGAATAGATGGTAAGAGAGCTGTATCACTCAGTGCTTACTAGAGAAACAGATTTAATGCAAGATATACTGATATAAAAGAATTTACAAGATTGGCTGACAATGGCCGCTTGCAGAGTCAGGGTGAAAGAGTGCAAAAGACCTGTCTGTGTGCTGGAGACCCAAAGGATCCAGTCGAAGGCCTGGAGCTCCCTGCAGGGTTCTGTGCAGTCCATATCAGGAGGCGGAATGGTCTGTGCTGGAGGCTGAAGAGTTTGCCCTGGAAGCCAGGAGACGATGTCCAAGGTTGAAGGTGAAGTCTGGAGCTCCTCCAAAGACACGGAAGTCAGCCTTCCTCCTTTGTTTCCTTGTTATTCCTTTCAGACGGCGAGCCTGTTGGTTGCTGTCACTCACACCATGGTGGGTCTTCTGTCTTCACTAAATCCCATCAGCCACACTCAGAACTCTGCCGATCCAATTTGGTTGGGTGTTTTCTTACTCAAATCAACACAATCAGTATAGCATCACAAGAGCACAACAAAGCTGGGAGACAGTGTAGCAAGTTACTTCCATAATCTGGGGGAGAAATTATTGGAAATAGAGTTGTATTTTCTCTGCACTTAGCAGTAAAAAGTATTATATATATGAAGCCTGATGATGAAGTTAATGTGAGTTATGATAGAAAGTGCTAAAAGAGTGGAGTTTGCAGAGATGCTCCTGATCTTTAAATCTTCTCAAAATCTACTTCTTATACTCTAAGGTGTATTGAAATTAACAGTGATGTTCAATTTAAAAAAATATTACTATAAAAGATATATTGCCACCAGTGTCCCTCAAAATACTCTCCTTTGCTTTGAGCACATTTATCTCACCATTCTTGCCACTTTTTGAAGCAGTTCTGGGAGTCCTTTTTCATGAATCCCTTTACAAGATGTGATCAAAAATATGCTGAATGCTACTGCTGAAAGCCATCCAACTCCGAAGGAAGGGCGCACTTCTAAAAACATCCTAGAGTGCCCTTGTCCACATTTTTCCACCACGTCTGGCAAAATCCAACTCTTGGTTCTTCTCCAAAGTCAAAATGGCCATGAAAGATGTCTGAGTCATCTGGATATAAACCATAACGAAAGGTAAATATGTTTAATTGATTCAGGACATTGAGATGACCACAAAAGTGCAACCAAAGACACTTTAAAAAGAGGGTTTCCGGAACTGCTTCAAAAGTGGCAAGAATGATGGGACAAGTATGTTTGAAGCGAGTGGGAGTATTTTTGAAGTGGATTAATAGCATTGTGTCTTTTACTGTAATAAAATACTGCTAATTGAAACGCTCAGCATAGTTTTCAATCACACCTTATAGCATAAGAAGTGGATTTTGGGAAGAGTTAAAATCAAGAGCATAGGCTCAGACACATTAAGCTTGAGACAGTTTTTCCACAACTAGGTGGAGATTTTGAATAGCCATTCTGAATTTCAGTCATCACATGTGACTGGAAGATTGGGTCATGCATATATACTATTCCAAACTGTAAGGTGACCATGATAACCAACAATTAGAATGTGGCTACAGTAAATAAAGTCTGTGAACGAGCCCCTGTTCACTCTAAGAATGAGAGCTCTGAAAGATGAGGACAGGCTAGAAAGCATAGTGAAAAGCAATATCCAGAGGTGGAGGGAGAAAGTGAGATTTCAGAGTTTTGTAAGGTGAGTGAAGAAAATATTTCAAAGAGGAGAGAGAAGTTTTATCAAAATTTCCTAAAAAGTTAGCAAATGTTAAGAATGGAGAACTTCTGGATCTAGTCCTGTGGAGTTATTTGCAGAATGTAAATGAACTATTTCAGGGAAATTGTGATCATAAATACCTGATTAGAATAGATTCATGAGAAGTTGTGTTATTAATACAATAAACTCTATCAATAGTTTTCCTTATGTTGAATCATCTTCCATATTTGTAGCCAGATCTACTAAAAATCAGTGTAATATTCTTCCAGTATTCTGATGGATTCTATTGCTAAACATTATTGTTAATGGCTTTTGATTGGGATTAAAATGTGAACTCAGTTTATAATAGTTACACATAACATTTATCACATTTTGCCATGCTATGCTTATTTCATGGTAAGAAGGAGAGGAGAAGAGCAAAGGAGGGGAAGGACCAAAAAAAAGAGAATAGAAGGAAAAATGGAAACAAAGTTTTTGTAAATAAGGAGAAGAAGAAGGGTTGCAGGGAGGGGAGAGGAATGGGAAAAAAACAGTAGTAGGATATATCATGTACAGGTACAAATTCCCTATGATGAATATTATCATTATGTGTATCAAAAATGCATCACTAAAATATTTTTTAATTAAAAAAAAAGAGATTTACTCATACAATATGCCTGGAAGGAGTTTAAATGTATTGAAATTACTTCTTTGTAAAAAGGTTTGGCAGAATTACACTCTACAGCCCCCACGTGTGCATCCTCTTTTTTGGTAAGTTTCTTATTTTGGCCATTAAGTCATTATTCACAAATACTTATATTCTCTAGAGTTAACTTTGACAAATTTTGTATTATCCACTAAATACAAGTTAAAAGTTATCCAACTATTTTCCTAACTCTTTTTATTTTCTTCCTTTTGGAAGCTTTGTCTTCATGTAATTTATTGTATTGCTCATTTGTGCTTCCTTCACTCTAAT
Source organism: Hystrix cristata (assembly GCA_004026905.1). NCBI lineage: Eukaryota > Metazoa > Chordata > Mammalia > Rodentia > Hystricidae > Hystrix > Hystrix cristata. Next base: position 9,667 of record PVJO010003725.1, on the reverse strand, counting down.
TATATTTTTAATACTTTACCTAAATTTTTTGTCCTAAATTATCAAATTAATTTGATTTCTAAGCCTTCTGTTTTCTAATTGATTAACATGTGCTTCAACTTCATTAATTCTGTCTGCTATCTTCTGGGTTTTTAAATTAATTTAAAAATTATTTAATCAGAAGATTTCATTTTTTTCTTCTTGCCTATTTATATGAACATTTAAAACTTTACAGTTTTCCATATCATGGTGGAAAAAATGTAGACAAATTTTTTGCAGGAATGTAATAAGCACAGATTGCAATCCAGTTCCCCACAGCATCTTCATTCCTGTTTGTTATGGTTTGTATCTAGATGTAGCCTCCAAATCCTCATGCATTCGTAGGTGGGGTTCTTGGGAGGTGACCGGGTCTAGGATTTTTGAATATGGATCAGGGGTATCATAATTGGATTAGTCCAGTGATTGGCTTAGCATTTCTCTGGGGATGAGAAACCCCACCCAGGGTGTGGGTGGCACCAATCCATAGGCTTTTAGCACCCATATAGGGGAAAAGAAGGAAGGTAGGTTGGCTGCTTACTGCCTTCCATCTTCCCTGCCGTGGACTGTTTCCCCTCCGCCACGCCCCTCTGCCACTCCCCTCTGCTGTGCTTCTCTGCCATGCAGCCCTGCCTTGGAGCCAGCTGACTATGAATTGAAACCTTTACAAACTGTGAACTAAAATAAACCTTTCCTTCTTTAATTTGTGGGTGTCAGGTATTTTGTCCCAGCCATGAGTTAGTGACAAAGACACCATCTGAAACCTAATGAGCACAGTTTTAACTTTCTGGATTTCGATCAGCACTGTGGTCTGCTGAACACCCAGAAGAACGATCCATCAATCTCTGCTTCTAGAATTCTCAGGCTCCTCAGACCTGCATCTGCAAATGTTTCCAAGTTCTTCCTGGAATCCAATTTTGGCCACTTGGTCTGCTGTAGTTAAGGTAACAACTCTGCATTTGGGACCAATTTTGTGTCTTGGTCACCTTCCCACTGTGGGAAAATACCTGACGACTGCAATTTATAGGAGGTTAATTCATGAGTAATTTAATGCGCTTGAATGTTTATGTAGTAATATGGTCCTGATAGCTTAGTATTCCCCCTAGAGTTAAGCTATCACTCTTGGTCTGTAAGTCTTTCCATTTCAAAATGTGCTTTATGACCACAAAAACTATTTGAAGTTTAAATCATGGTATATGATATCCAGTCTTATGGTCTAATGGCTATTTTGAATTACTATGATGAATGGCAGTCTACTGGATTTACCCCACTTGGAGGGACGCTAGTTTGCTGTACCCCTGCTTGTCTTTTGAACTATTAAAAGTTACGAGCAAGACCTCCTAGGAGACGGAATTGTGGGTGGAACTCCAGGTTATCTCTTGTCTAACAGGGAAGCAGTCCCTTGCTTGTAAAAGTGACTAAGATTTTGAGGATCATTTTTAGCCCTTCACTGGAAGTTTCATTGTAGGATGAAAAGATCAAATGGAGAATCATAATTTATCTTTTCTATTTTGATTAAAGGCTCATTGCAAAATAACTAGCCACTCCCCTGTGGCGGAAAGAGGTCCTCAAGCATAAAAGCCCAGAAGATAATGAGTATTGAAATCATAACAAGCTTCCTCAATCAGCTATAATTCCATGAGGTCTAATGGTATAAATGACCTAGGACTGAATTTAATACTGTTTGTATTTCTTTGAAGGCTTGACCCTATAAGGCTTTCACTTAATTTGATCATCTGTTGACTTGATGTAAAGGCCGTTATTAACTTCCCGGGAATGGGATGTGCCACCTCCAATACCCAGTGTGACTAATCAAGTGTCCAGCCTCTTCTGTAGTTATTCACAATTTACCTCTAATGTTCTGGGGTTATAGTGAGTATAGCTCCCAAGCTGAACCCTTACAGTGGTAGGGTCATAGATTTTTTTTTTTTCCGTCCATCAACATCCATCGTGGTGTGTTTATATTATGTTCAATACAACATGATAAGCAGTTTTCTCAGCAGAGGCCATTATCAAAAAGTCATCTTTGTACAGACTGTACAACTCCAGAAAGTTTATATTTGTACTCGGGTTTGTGTATCTCATCAGTGTTCTGTAATAAAAGCAAATTGATTTTGATTTCCTTTCCAGAGACACACATTAAAAAAAGTCTGAGCTTCAATTCATAATGCCAAGATATTCGGTTGGTTTGAAGATGTCGGGAAAAGAAACAAAGGCGTTCCTTCTTTATCTAAACCTCCGTAGGCCCCAGCGAAGGGCACAACACTGCCAGCTTCCACTGGACAGTCAGGACTGTTCAGTTTGGACACTGTACGGGACGGCATACCTGCCTTCACTGTTATTCTCTGAGAAAACCAAGTATGTTTTCTTATGCTCTGAGTTATTGTATCCATTGTAGAATCCAGAAAAGCTTCAGAGAAATATAAACTGCTTTGCATGATGCGTTTGCTTTTTGGTTGAATCCAAGAAATACCTCTTTTACAGGCCTGTGCATCTGGGGTGAAGAGAATTGTGAGATGGTCTTAAGATTCTCCAAGCGGACTGCACCCGAACGTTATTTGTTCTTACATCAAGCCTTCATCTAGGCAACAGCTCTGTAGGGCTTCTGGAGGTACTGAGGTCTCAAACCAGCTGACTTTTAAAACAGGGAGACCTGCTGGGTGGCCCCGACCTAACCACTAGAGGCTTTAAGAAGCAGAGAAGCTCATCTGGTTGCAGAAGAGGAAGTCAGTGATCTGGAGTGTGAGAGGAACAACTCTGGCCTGGGAAGCGTCTCTGTTCATGATGAAATCGGATAGAGCCGTGTGGCTGGGTCAGTGAGCTCCCGCTAAGAAAAGCAGGCTCCCTTGCCCTTTGAGTGACAGGCAGCGAAGAGCAGACTTCAGTTTCTCCAAAGCAGAATTCTCCCAAGAGCCTGCATAAGCTTGGAAGAGGGTTGTGAGCTCCGGAGGAGAGTGTGGACTTCATTTCAGCCCTGCAGAGTGCTAAACTCAGGATGCAGGCAGACCATAGGTGGGGTTCGGACTTTCAGAACTAGAAGCCAAGAAATGGGTGTTGCATATGTTTCCATGTCAATAGTCATTGTTATGCAGCAATGAAAAAACAGAGAAACCAAGTATTCATAGCATCCTTATGAAGGCAAAAGAACAGAATAAAAAAGAAAAACAGTATTGTTAACGCTGAAAAATAAAACAATAATAGCCATGAAATCTCCACTATCTAGCAAATTCAGGAATCTTTGTAATTTTTACCTAGGAAAGTTATAAAAAAGCAAGCTGTAACCCAGGTTTCATCCCTGTTTTTCTCATTTTCTTGATATTATAAAGTCCTATATGAACTTCGGTTTTGGCTCATCTGCTCTGTTGCTATTTAGAGTGTCTATTACATTTTAGACAGTGATACATATATGTGTGTGTGTGTGTGTGTCTGTGTGTATAGTAACACTATTTGCAGGATATTCTTTTTTTTTATGTTTGCTTTGACTCTTAAAAAAAGATATTTAGGAAAGAGTGTATACAGTATACATAGTATACACACAGACACACAGACTTGCACACACACACAGGAACATATATGTATCTATATATAGATAGATATCTATATCTATTTTCTATATGTACAATAAACCCTTGGATTGGGAGTAACTTGTTCTGTTACTGTTCCACGAGATGACCAAAAATTTCCAGTAACATTTAACTTGATAAGTGAATGATGTCTTGCGATATGACTAGTACATGATGCCAAATGTCACATGATCACAACTGAGCCACTGGCTCTTCTCTGTCTTTCTTACTGCAAGATTGTGGGTGATCATCTCCCAACAACAAAAAGTTGTGTAGGAGATCTTGTCTGCACAGGAGAAGGAGAAAATTGAAGGATTCCCTCAATTCAAATGAGATTAGGGACACTAACGTGGGAAACAGAGCAAAATTTTGTAGAAAAGCACCATCAGAATACAGTTGTAGTGGGGTAAACAACGAACCTGTTTAAAAATACAATGTCACATTTCCACGACCGCCTCAAAAGGAGGCAAAAGCAAGTGTCATCGGATAGGTTCCTTGTTAAAGTTGCACACACACACACACACACACACACACACACACACACACACACAGTTTCCATTGAGCCAATAGATAACTGATTCCATTAGTGATAGTGAAAGCCATCCTACACCAGAACTCTCCTTGCTCTTGTCTCCCTCCCACCAGGCAGGAAGGTTTTCAAAGGCAAGTGCAGGTTAATTTGTTTATTTTCTTTATATTTTATATTTTCTTTATTATTTGGTATTCTATTACAGTATTTTAATCAGTTTTATGAATATTTTTGGGTTGTGGAATGAATCATCTAAGTTTCTAGTATTTCTTATGGGGAAATTCACTTTAAAATACAAGTGCTTTGGATTACAAGCATGTTTCTGGAACAAACTATGCTCGCAAACCAAAGTTTTACTACACAGTATACGTATATCACTGAAAAAAAACTGGCCTCTAGTTTGTTTTCTGCCCCTTCCAAGTATAACCGCTTCAGGTTTTCCTTTTGTGGCACTTCCCAAACTCTTTAAATTATCTTGCTTTGGGTGTTAGTCTCTTACAATCCTGCACTATTTTCCGACTCTTTTGAGGTCTAAAATAAATGCCTACAAACCCTGGCTGCATCTTGGGCTACCGAATCCCACAACAGATCCTCAGTTGCCTGCTGCAGTCTAAACCAGCAACACCTCAGCAATCACTCAAGCATACCAGCTTCGTAAGGCCACCTTGTACACTTGGGTTATTGGACACCCTAATGTCGGGCTTCCTGGTGAGCCTCTGATTGCTTCCTGGCAGAAAATTGTTCCTTGGATTGTCCAGCAGAGTTACACATGAAGCGCACTGTGTGTAAACTCATAGTCAGATATGACAAAGGTCTTATCAGAGGGAAATAAAAACCTACGTAAGGAAGTAAACACACATCGTCTTCACACTTTATTAGTCCATACCATAAAAGTTCTGCACACGCCATGGCTCACAAACACAGAAACCTGTCTGTTTTTGTGACAGGTAGTGCTGGAGTCAGGGCAAAAACTTCAAGAGGCAGAACAAGCTCTGCTCCCACACTGCAGCTGAGACTTGGGGATGAGATTGAGGGGGGAGAGAGCACCATTTCACAAAGAGCTATCAAGACACCCCTACACCCAGAAGCATCACGAGACGGACTGCACACTAAGGCCCACAGACTCCACGGGGCTTCCTGATAGATCATGACTTGTCAGGATTGATGACCTCAGCAAAGCTGATGGGGCCTCTGTGCACAGACTGTCGTTTGCCTCCGCTCTCTGTGAGGCTATCAGAATGGCAGTGTGCGAAAGGAGCCTCCAGGGCTACTCACATTTTTCTCTCTTCATAGATGCTCAGGTAGAGTCACATTCTTTGCAGGATATTCTGTGATTTGTGCTTGCTTTGACTCTTCAAAAAGAGATATTTTAGAAACAGTCTTAAATTGGTAGTTGGTAGTTACATTTTGTTTTAGTTCTAAATTGTTAATTTCTAGTTTTATTCAATTTTGTTTATAGAACATTGTGGTGTGCAGTGTGTGTGTGTGTGTGTGTGTGTGTGTGCGCGCGCGCGTGCACCTGAACGCTTTCTACCTTTGTAAGAATTTTATCAGCACATACTAAATGAACAGTTTTAGGCACTGGTATATGGTCTGTTGTAAAGAGGGACTGTACTTATTTTTGGAATATAGATTTTCTTTTCTTTCCTTTATAGCTCAAAATGATGTTTTAGTGCTTAATTTTGTCAGGTGAATCAACCTGTTATCCTATTTCATCTCCCATCTTCTCTTCTTTACCTTTTCCATTTTACTTACATATTATCTACCTTATTTCAACATTATTACTTTGCATCACCTTCTTATTCTCTCACTCTGATACGTTTGTTTTACTCTTCACTTTAGTAGTCAGAATCAGTATCTCTGATCTTTTTAATTTTCCTCTCTTATTTTAGGTATTTGTGTTTGATTTTCTCTCATAATCGTCAGTGAATGCCTTGAACTTTCATGGCATGAAATGAGGAGGAAATTTATGGTGGTGTGGGGGAGGGATGCTGGTTAAGAGGAACACGAACAGCATTCCACAAAAGCTGGGTCCCCTGACTCCACGGTTACATTCCATTGTGCTGCTAGAGAAACAGACTGGCTCTTCCAAATGTAATTTGAAGGTGTAATTCGGAATTTAACTTATCTTCGTTGAAGGAAAGGATTTCAGAGACTTCTGAAGCCAGCCAGCTCAGCCATTTCTGGAGGTTGCTATGAGGAGGTAGAAAGGGCTGACTTTGTTCTTCAAGGGAGACCATAATCTTTCAGAACTCTGCACCCTGTAATTAGGTCTTTGTTACTAATTATCAGTGATTATACCATCTATATCCTCTGTCATTTGCTAATGTAATGGTATAAGATTAAGAGAATTTGGTTGACAATTCGTCTCCCTCTTCATATATGTATTGTCTTTAACTTTCCATGTTTTTAGCTTTGCAAATGTTGCTTCTCTATTCTCTGAATTCAAATTCATTTTTGATGACTATCTCTTAATTTTCAGTTGTATCTTTTAATGCTTTTACATTTTTTTATTTTTTTCCAATATGAGTGGACTGAATTTCACCAATTCCAATATTAACAGTCACCCTGTTTTCTTTGTGTGTACTTTTTCCATTCATCTATTTTCATACTTCTTACTTATTTTAACTTAGATATGACATTTATGTATCACGATATTATATTTGATATAATCCAATATAGGTTTTAGCTAAGCAAGAAAAACCCACTTATATCTATTGATATTATAGTAATTAAATACACAGATTGTAGCCCTCATGTTTGGGAGTCCCTCGCGATTGCTGCTCTCTTGACCTGGCTGCTTTGCTGCTCCTGAAGCCTGTCCTGAGCTTGCCTCCATCCTTCTCCTCTCACTTTGTTCTTGCTGCAGCGAATGTCCATACTAAACATAGAGATCACATCTGGCTTTTTAAAAATTCGTATGTAAATTGTGTCATGTTATGACAAAGTTTTAAACTCATATTTAAATTTTGAAGTAAATAATATATGCACTTTTAAAAGCAACAAAACTAGAATCCTTTACATATTGTCCTTCCACTATTCAAATTCTCCCAAAGGGGAAAATTCTCTTACCAATTTTTACATAACCTTCCAGGTGATTTAGGATTTAAAATACATAGAGTAAATGCACAGATTTTAATTGTAGAATTCCATTAGTTTAATCAAAAACACAACCCCACGTAAATTATGTTCCCATTAAGATAGAAGAGGTTTCCATGGCTCTCAGCATTTTCCTTATGTCTTTCCTAGGTCAACTCCAGCCTTTTCTCCACTAATCACAGTTTTACTTTCTATTACCAACAAATTCATTTTGTCTATTTTTGCACTTCATGTGATGGAAAGTGTATTATATACTTTTTCCACTTTCACTGGATATATATTTTTGAGAATCATCCATGTTGTTTCATATATTAAATGTCTGTTCCATTTCATTGCTAAGTATTACTGTACTGTGCAAGATACCACCATGAAAATTACAATACACACACACACACACACACACACACACACACACATGCGCACTCACAGCTTTGTTACCAGTTTGGGCTTGTTATAATAAAGTTGGAAAATATTTATTCTTGTAAAAACATTCTTAGGGACATATATTCCTCTTTTAGCTAATAACCAAGAAGTAGAATTTGTTGATCATAGGATACTTATATGCCTGATTTTATATGAAAGTGACATCAAGATTTCCAAAGTTGTTTCACTAATTTATCTCCTACTAACAAAGTGTGTTTTGATTGCTCTAATATTTGGTGATTTTAGAGTTTTTTTCTCCCTGAGTACAAAAGAGTATACTGTAGTGTTTTAAATTTATGTTTCTCTAAAGGCCAGTGATACAACACACTTTTTCAGGTGTTTATTGGCTACTCTTATATTTGTATTATGTTAGTTCACTAGTGCGTTCATAAAAAACAGACCAGGTGACCTAAAAAACAGAAATTTATTTTCTCAAGGTTCTAGATACTAGAAGATCAAAATCAAGGTAAAAGCAGAATCACTTTAGTGCCTTTGTTGAAGATCAATTGCAAAGTAGGAGTTGTTTCTGGACTCTTCATTTTCTACCATCGATCTAGTTATCTACTTGTGATCAAGTTTTATATCTTAAAATCTTGAAATTCATGTATTAAATGCATAGATCAGTTTAGAGATAATTGAAGTCATAAAAATTAAAAAAAAATTCTAACTGACATATATCGCAAATCTCTGCATTTATTTAGGGCTGCTTTAAAAGACCCCCTCACCCCCATATGCAGGCGTTTTCAGCCTAAGAAGGTCCCTCATCTTTTATTCAATTTATGCATTTGTAATTCGTATTACTAGTGGCATTCTCATCTACATATCTTTAAATTTTTTCCAAAGTTTTTTGCTTATGCAAAAATACGGTAGATTTTTGTAGTGACCTTCTAACCAATTGCTTTTCTCTATATATTGTAATCATAGTGTTTGTGTGTGAGCATGCGTGGTGATTTTTTTAAGATTATTTTATGTATAAAATTATAATTTTATGGCAGTTATTTTGTGTGAAACTTTAATGTTTTCACTAATATTGTTTTAATATTAGTGAATTGTTTCACTTATTTTGTTTTTCTATTTTCAGGCTTTTTTTCAATCATTATGTTAGTGAGCCCCTGTCATCCCCTGTAAGACACAAGTGCCAACTGTAGGTAAATTTGATCTTAAGGGACTTTGGTTCAGTATTGCTCTGTTAAGATTATCATTAACTTTGATCCTCAGCACCAAAACAAAACAAACAAACAAAACAAAACATGCACTGTGGCTCTTCACGTGTGCTCCTGTACAAACACGTAGATATTCAGATATACACACTACCACACAGACACTTCACCATGACAAGGAGGTTTTATTCTTGGTTTGTTGACATTTTCAATGATGAAAATTTGAAAAAATCATTTTGTCAAATGAGTCTTCCACGTCTGTTGAGTCTAATAATCTTACTTTAATTACTTTAATAGTGTGGTCACTTGATGTCTTACTCTATTTCTGTTCCTAATAACACAATACAACAAATGGCAAAGTGATAAAGAAATTATCACTCAGAGGTCTGGTCTGAGGTTTAGGGGGCTGCTTCAGCATCTGGATTTGCTCAGGGTATCACAGGGAGACCATGCGCTTAGGAATGTGTCTCTTCAGGACTCTGTCTCTGTCTGTCTGTCTGTCTGTCTCTCTTTCTTCTTATGAAGTCACCAGTATTCAGTTATAAGGGCTCCACTCTAATGACCTTACCTACATTTAAGCACCTAAAGCCCCCACTTGTATACACTACCTTTAGTTTCCTCTGTTTTAATTACCTCACAATGAGGATTATATTTCAACGTGAGCTTTTGGAGGGGACAAAACATATTCCAACCATAGCACTTGATCTTATTACTACTAGAAGGTGTAACCAACCTTGAATTCACAAGTTAATTTTGATTTTGTGTGCTCAATCCTTTTTGTCTACCACTGGGATTTATTTGATGATGTTTTGTTAAGAGCTTGGGTCTGTGTGCAATTGTGAAAGGTGTATCTTTTGTTATTTCTTTTTCGGTGGGTG